>NGBS01000114.1:0-22059 GCA_002245135.1 Proteromonas lacertae | reverse complement strand
TCATCTTGAGTTGTATAACTCTTTAAATCTTGTGGATAATTCATCCATAATGACTTAATAACTGGTTCACCATGACGATTACTTTGTGCAAATAGCGTATACCAATATGGTAATATTTGATATCTTCTATTTACAGCAATTCTAGTCAAATTCAACGCTTCTTCTCCCATTAAATAAGGTTCTCTTCTTGGACTATCTAAATGAGCATGTGCTCTAAAGAATGGCATCCAACTACCTATCTGATATCCTCTTATAAATAACTCTACACTTGGTGAATGGAAGAAACCAGGAATATCAGAACCATAGAAACTTAATGATGATGTACTCATTGATAATAACTCATACATTGCATTCTCTAAGTGCTCGAATTGACAAGGTGTATCTCCATTCCAAACAGCACTTAATCTTTGAGAACCTGCATAGAATGATCTAGTTAATATAAATGGTCTTTGGTTCTTATCATTATCACGATCTATTAATCCTTTAATACATGATTTAGTATAATAAAATCCATTCACATTATGCCAATATCGATGTTCAACATTATCATAACCAACACAATCTTTAGGCATTGTTACTTCAGGACCATTAAATACTGATGGTTCATTCATATCATTCCATATATGAAGTGAAGGAGTAGTACCTTCATAATTATCATAACTAAATCGACTAGCCCAAAAATCACTAGCTTCAGGATTACGATGATCCATATAATGACTAGTTCCAGGCCAACAATGCCCTTCATAGATACTACCACTGGAAGTACGAACTAAGAGATTCTTCTCTTTAGCTAATCGATCTACTTCATAACTATCATCTTTACGAATATGTGGATCTACAATATTAACCATTCTATGACCTCTTTCCCATAATTTATCTAACATTTCTTTAGGATTTGGGAAGGCTTGACGATTGTAAGTGAAATATCTTTTACCATCAGTATGTTCAATATCTAACCATATTACATCATAAGGAAAGTTATTATCTTCAAATGATTTATCAACTTGTAAAACATCATCTTGACTATTATAATTCCATCGACTCTATAAATATATAAATAATTATTAATATATATATACTTGATGATATCCTAAACTGAATAATGGTGGTAAGATTGATCTACCAGTAATATCAGTATATTGTGTATAAATATCCTCCAATATAGTACCTGGGAATATAAACAAATCAATAACACCAGCCTCACTCATCCAATAACTTTCACTTTTGCCATTTGGATCAGCTTCACCAATATCTATGAATGTCTCTGTTGGATTGTGCCAAAATATTGCACTTGCGCCTTCTAAACCTGGTCCAATTAAGAATGGAATGTTTCCATATAATGCCATTGGTTCATTTAATTCAAATTCAAATACATCCAAATTATACATTCTATAAGGTTGATCATATCCATTGTTGTTGTTACCCACGAAGGTTGGTTTTAAGATGTAATCTGTAGCGTGCTCTGGAATACCGTATAACTTTTGAGCAGAGAAGAATTCAATATCCATTCCAACACTCTATAAAGAATATATATAAAATCAAAAAATGATTAAAAAAGAATATTAAATGAAAATATAAGGTGATTTCAATATATATACTTGTGGTCCATGTTTCTTAGTATCAGTATGACCTCCCCAACTTTCTTCCCACATATCAACATCAGCATCACCATTATTAACATTAACATTATTATTATTATCATTATTTCTATTAATTTTACCTACACTTCCATCTTCATAGATTGCTTCACCTGCTTCATTGTAATCTACAATCTTCTTACCATTGTTTGGATCGATATTCTCTTGATTTTGCTGTTGTTGGTCATTAGTGATGGTTGGACTATCTTTTGTTCGTGTATATTCGAAATAGAATTTATTATTGTGATTTCCACCGACTCTTGGTTTGCCATCTACATACACTGTAAATGAGAATGGAGCGACTGTTAAGCCAACAATTACTTTACCTCCTGCTGATAAGTAGACAGTGTTTTTGGTAATTTCTATTCCTGCAGCTTTAGCTTCTGATTCGGAGATGTTTTTGGCTTGAATTTCAGTTAATTGATCTTTTAATAATATTTCTTGATCTTCCCATCTTGCTTCTCCATTTAATGGATCTTTTTCTAAAATTCTTGTTCTTAAAGCACCATTCTTTAAGAAATGAAGAGAAAAGAGTAATGGAACACATTTAGGTCCTTGAGGATGTAATTCTGCTTCAATGTATGTACTTTGTGGTTTTATTGTTTCACCATCAACAACATACTATAACATAGTAAAAATCAATAAATACGTAACATGGTGGTGCAATAGTTCTGTGACGTTTACAAAATCCAGTTTGATCGCATCTTCTAAACTTTCCGTGATCAACTGCAAAAGTGACGCTTAGGAATAAAGCAAGAACAATTGAAAATCCTTGTTTAAACATCATTTCTTATCCTATACAATACAAATAATAACATTATTGAATATTTATAATAGATGAATCTATACTTTGAATGAAAGGAAGTTTCAAGAAAAAAATGATGGCTTGAATACTCAAACCAAGTTTTATTTTTTAAATCTATTTTTAAGAATGTTACGAATAGGATATCTTTTCTCAGACAAAAAATGTAAAAGTCTTAGTATGATATTTGCTTGTTTTATCATTTAGAAGTTCACAATTTCCCTGAAAACAATTATGGCATTGAATTCTTTAGAATAGATCCATTTAAACCTTTGAGTGAATATGGACACATGGATGCAATTGTTCATAAATGCAGGTATTGCCTTAGACTCTGATTTTTATAATAGTGACTTTCTTGTAGCAACTGAGGATGATGAATATTCAAAAAAAGGATTGGAAATGTTAGAAGATATATACGCAAATCATCCAGAAATCCCAATAATAGATTCCTTTTCAAGTTATAAAAACATACTAACAAGAGGTCAAATCATATCTCAACTGCAAAAAGCAATTTCAACACTTCCAAAAGATTTTCCAATAACTATAAAGTGTCCAGAATCAATCAGTATTGAAGAAGGTAAAGATATACAACAAGAAGTATCAAATTCAAGTATTATCTTCATTATGATATATATATTATATAAATTAATAGAATTAAAGTATCCATTTCTTCACAAACCATGGATTGGAACTGGTAAACCGATATATCATTTAATCACAATGGTATGTAGTGAAACTGCTATAAAGGATTTATCTACACCCTGTCTATGTGAAGAATTCATTAATCATGATGGTATTCTCTATAAATTATATGCTTTGGGAAATGATGTATATTTATTTAAAATTATTATATATTATATATTATTTGTAATAGGTTCAATTGTTTATTAGACCATCTTTACCCAATGTGGTTAGTGAACATATTAAATTTGATCATTTCGTTCTAACCTCTGCGAAACAAATGCCAGAAACATATTGTGATGTAAAAGGCAAAGAGTGTGAAAAATGTAATCCAAAAGTTAATCCAAATCCACCAGCTATGGATATGTTAAATCAATTTATAAAACATGTAAGGAATGTATTGGATATGGATTTATTTGGCTTGGATATGATTTATAATAAAGAAAGTGATTGTTATTATATATTTGATATAAACCCATTTCCTTCTTTTACTGAGTATGATGATTTTATGAAATCGTATTGTGACTATTTAAAAGATAAGATAAATTAATGAATTTATGAATATTTATTTATTGGTTAATTTATAATGAGTGTTTCATTATTTTTTCTGTATAAAGTGAGGGGGAAATGCTAAAGAAAGTCATTAGAATATACAGGATTTGTTAAATGAATTGAATAACAACAAATGATGTTTTTGTTTATGATTTTATTGCCTATATTAAGCGATTTTTTTGTTTTTCTTATTTTTCAACTTGAAGAGGCTTGTTCATATTAAAATCACAAGCCAAATAAATTTCTCATTTTCATTTATCAATTATGAATTGTATTCATTATTGTAATGCTTTAAAATAGTTTTATCCAAACAAATGCTGATAGTTGTAGCTAGTGGAACAGTCGTAATTGGTTTAGGAACGTATTTTTTTAATTCTATTACTAGCCTATTATATCGTAATTACAACAAATCAAGAAAGGAAAATTTTGGATTAAATCTATCTAAAGGAAGAAAGTATTTAAGGGAAGTATATTTTATAAAAATTACAGTTTAGGGGAATTATGAAGAAGCAATTCAGTATTTAAAGAATAGTCTAAAGTATGCATATAATGGTGAACAAAAATATTTTACCAATTATTTTGTTGGCAGTTGTTATGTAGAAATTGTATAACATTTACATCATTGAATGATTAATCATAGAAACAATATAATGAAGCAATTCTGTTCTTCAAATCTTCATTAAAATATACCTCAACTATACAACAGAAATATGAAATAAATGACAATATTGGAAGATGTTATGTTGAAATGGTATTGAATAATAATAATTCTTATATTTTATAGAAAGAATATCAAAATGCAATTCCCTATTTCAAATGTTGTTTAGAATGTTCTGTGATCAATATACAAAAGTGTATAGATAATTACAATATAGGAATGTGTTATTTTGATATGGTATTATTGTTATTATTAATAATTTCTAGAAACAATACAATGAAGCAATTCCATTCTTTGAATCTTCTCTAGACTATTCTCCATTAAATAGAAGCAAAATATATTTATATATTGGACTATGTTACTCTGGAATTGTATAAATTTATATTATTATTTATAATAATAAGAATAAATGCAAAGAAGCGATTTTATCCTTTAAAAAGTCTTTAGAATATTCATCAACAAAAGCTGAGAAATACAAAATATGTAATTATGCTGGTGTTAGTTTGACTATGATAGTAAGTCATAAACAGTTATTATTTTATAGAATGAATATAAAGAAACAGCAAATTTTTATAAAATTGCTTTAGAAAATACATCAAAAGATTCAGAAAAATATAATGTAAATTATCTTTTAGGTTTTTCATATTTTGGAGCAGTATAAAATACTTTTATTATCTTTATGAATAGAAAGAATATGAAGAAGCGATTCATTATTTTAATCAATCAATTAATAATTCAGTGATTGAAAAGGGTAATACTGCATCATATTCATTTATTGCTGAATGTTATTTAAATTTAAACAACAAAGAGAAGTGTTTGGAATATTTGAATAAATCAAAAGAATATTCTAAAACAGATAATTCAAATTATTACTTATATAAAGTATTTGGAGAATATTATATAGAAAATGTATTTTTTTAATACTGATTTAATTCAATAGAATGAAAATAAAAAAGCTAGAGAAATGTTAGAAAAAGCTTTGCAATTAGTTCCTGGTGATGCAGACAAAGAAGAAATACAGAATATGATAGATAACATCTAAATTTTATATACTAAATCCTTTATTTATTGATTATATGGTGTTTATTTCAATAATTTATGAATAGAGATTTGATATAGTTTGTTCAAAAAGAAATTTCAAGCCAAACTTATTAGAGATCTTTATTCATCGATTATGCCTTGTATTGAATGTTATTATACTTTGTACTAGTACCAAGCAAAGAAATAATGATAGCTGTAGCAGGTGGTGCAGTAGTTATTTATTACAGTCTGTATTACTTTTTGTGTAAGTAAATAGGGTTATGTACAGAAAATATAAATTCAATTCAAGTTATAAAGCTGCTCATGGTTATTTTAGTAATGTATACTTTGTATTATGATGTGTAGGGAAAATTCAATGAAGCAATTCCGTTACTTAGATCTGCATTACAGTATGCATCATCAAACGAAGATAAATACAATTCAAGTGTAGGACTTGGATTGTCTCTTTCCAAAATCGTATAATCCATTTAAATAATTGTTAATTATAAACTTATAGGGAAATACGATGAAGGAATTATAGTCTTAAAATGTACATTAGAGTATGCAACAACAAACGATAAAAAATATGAAGTAAATACTATTATTGCTAAACGTTTTATTGAAATGGTATATCTTTCTTTCTTTTCAATAATAATTATAATTTTTTATAGAGAAATTACAATGAAGCAATAAAGTGGTTTAAATTAGCCTTAGAATTTGCACAAACAAATGATAAGAAGCGTATGATAAATGATAATATTAGTGTTTGCTATTTACAATTATCAAACTATAAAGAAGCTATACCTTTCTTAAAATCAGTAGTAGAATACTGCTCAGCAGATGAAGATAAATATGAATCAATGAAAGACTTAACTTATTGTTATTTAAAAACTGTACAAATATTTCGAATTAAAATAATATAATTTATAATAATATATAACAAATAGAAACAATACAATGATGCTATGGAAGTATATCAATCTGCTTTGAAATATGCAACAACAAATGAAAAGAAATATCAACTAAATACAATGGTTGGTGACTGTTATTTTGAATTGGTATATTCTATAATAATAATAATAATAGAAAAAATACAATGAAGCTGTTCTTTTATTTAAATCAAACTTAGATTATTTCTCCGCAAATAATGAAAGATTTCAAACAAATAAAAATATTGGAATGTGTTGTTGGGAATTAGTATAATAATAATTATAATTATTGTTATTGTATTATATAGGGTAATTACAAAGAAGGTATAACATACTTGAAGACTGCAATAAAATATGCATCAACAAATAAAGACAAATTCATTATCAATCATGGTATTGCTAAAAGTTTAACTAGGATTGTATAAGATGAAATATTATATAATATTATTAGGGAGAACATAAAGAAGCAATTAGTTTCTATAAAGCTGTAATAGATAGTGTACAATGTGAAGAAGAAAAGAAGGTTATGTATTTTGCTATAGGTTGTTTATATATGAAGATTGTATAAGTAAAAATTATAATAATGAATAGAAAGAAAGTGATGAAGCTATTAACTATTTAAACAAATCATATAGTTCAGAAGAAGTTGAAAGAGGTAATACTTCTTGCTTTTCTTTAACTGCTGAATGTTATTTATACAAAGGTGATAAACAGAAATGTTTAGAATATTTGAATAAAGCAAAAGAAAATTCTAGAACTGATTTATCTAATTATTATTTATATAAAATATTTGGAGAATACTACTTAGAGATTGTATATATATTTAGTAATTATACTATGTTATAGAAAGATAAAGAGAAAGCTAGAGAAATGTTAGAAAAAGCCTTAGTCTATACATCCTATCCTCCATTTAAAGAAGAAATACAGAACATTTTTAATAGAATCTAAGTTATTTAAATGAAAGAAAGTATGGGAAATTTGTTAAATATGATATAAATTTGAAAAAATTGTTAATAAGTTGTATACATTGTTTTATATATATTGAAGTTTTTATTTATTTCTTTACAAAACATACATAATAAATATAATTGTTATTCAAACATTAAAATCATCTATTTCTAATTCATTATTATTATTATTGTCATTATATTTTATTATAAACTTGTTATCAACAACACCTCCTCTCTTATCACTCTCAATTATTATTCTATTTTCATTAGCCATCATCAAAACAGATAAAAACTTTCTACATATCTCATAACTATCACATTCTTCAACTAAATGATCAAAAGTCATTTCTTTCTTACTGCTATTCAAACTTTTCAACTCATTACAAATCATTTCACCGTAATTATGAATGTTAAACTCAGGATGTTTACTTTCTGCCTCTAATAACGGCTCTATTTTATTTTGCCATTCGTTTACCCTTCTTGCCAATTGTGTTTCTATTGCATAAGCTTCAGCTCCAGTCATAAATGCTTCTACATGTTTTCGACATAATTCTTCATAAGAAAATGAATTATCAACTTCTTTAAACATATTTTCTATATTATTAACATTATTATTTTCTATTCCATCAAATGGATCAATATTTATATCAATATCATTGTCATCATCGTCATTATTATTATTATCATTATTATTATCATTATTGTCATATATACTTATAATAGGATCTTCTGGTAATATATTTGTATTAATTATTGAATTTCGATTATTATTATTGCTATATCTATTTCTCAATTTAATCATTTTTTCTTTTCTAATATTCTTTTGTTCAATATCATAGAGTATCTTAAATTCTTTATTATGAAATACATTTTTAGAATTATTATCATTGATACTGTTTGGATGTTGTATTTTTACATTATAATTATCTTTTAAATGACTATATTCAGTATATGTTTTCATTATTTTAATTGGCTTATTTTGATAATTATCATCACTAAAAGGATCTAGTAATTCATAATTATTAACCATTTTCTTTATTTTTTGTCTGTTATTATTATTATTATTATGTAGCTGTGGTGATAATAGTAAATTATCTGGTGGTGGCTCATTTATTTCATATTCTATTGTCATATCATTATCATCATTATCATCTATAAAACTATTATTATTATTATTATTATTATTATTATTATTATTATTATTATCTATTTGTTCAGCATTCTGTATTTCTTGTACTTGCTGTATTTGTTGTATTTGAGGTTTTATTTCCGAACCTTGTAACAGTATTGCACCACTAGGACTCATCAAACATCTACTCAAGCTATATGATTTATTGTCATCTGATTTCTTTGCTGCACTGTTTAGTAATGGACTTGCAAATGAACTAAGATCTATTCTCTTTATATTCTATTTTGATTATATATGAAATACATTAATATACTGTATTACTGTACTGCTCCTCATATTTATGTAAATCTTCTTTAAGATTGATGTTTTTTCCTTCTTCTATTATATCATCGAGTGGTAAAAATTCTTCATCGTCTGATGGGAAGTTTATATCTCTATCGTTACCATCTTTATCAACTGATGTTGCTATTTTCTTCTTTTGTTCTGATAAAAGATTGAGAGTTTCGTAAACTAATTGGTACAAGTATTCTACTTTTTTACTGTATATACAAGTACTTCCCTATGATATCTAAATTGATTTTGTTATACTTGTATAAGAAGAGCCGCTTCTGCAAAATTGAGTGTAGTTTTGCCACTATCAAATGTAAATTCTATGCTTTCCAATGAGTCTAAATACTCCTCCAACTCAGAAGCAATATCTATGTTCCAATTCTGTGCTAAATCTCTATTCTAATGAGAAAATTAAAATATACCTGATAGGGTTCAATAAAACGGCGAACTTTATCGTCGAATCTTCCTCCATTGTCTAAAAATATTAAAAAATAGATTTGAATTTTAAAAAAGGCTTGAGAATCAAACATAAAGAAAAAAGATAGAATTCCATGCCAAGACCAAGAAGAAATTCATTATTAACATGTTTGAAGTATAAAATATTGTATTAATCGATTCTAGTGAGAAAGAAGGTGATAATGACTTTCCTGAAGATGATAAGAAGAAAAATTATTTTAAGCATAATAAGTTGTATTATTGTATAGGACATGCTTTACTGGAAGATATTATACTCCAGAATTGAGAAGTAGATATCCAATAGATATAAAGTGGATGTCTAATGCTAGTCAAAGTATAACATCAGATAAAGATAAAGTAAGAATAATAGTTATAAATATAACTTAATAGATATCTCTAAGAAAGTGTGGTATAGTTTTATGTTTGAATCTTGCTTCAAGACCATCCTATATAACCAATCCAGAAGAACAAGAAGAATGTTGGACAAGTATGTTATAATGTAATTATACTAATTTAGCAACAAAATCACTCTCAGTCAATAATGCCAAAGAATCAATTGCTAGAAAGGTAGAAGACCAATATTTAGGCTGTATGAACAAAACAGACAAAAAAAGTTCAGCTCGTGTCAGGGCTCAAGTAGATCCAACCGAAGAAGATTTAAAAAACTTGTGCAATAACCTTATGAAGAATAAAACCAATTCATCATCTAGTTCAAAACGAAGTCATGTATTATTTCACTATAATGGTCATGGAGTACTTCCTCCCAACGATCAAGGTGAAATCTTTCTAGTTGATAAGAATAACCCTACATTATGCCGTCCATTCGCTGTGTCTAAATTGAAACAATATTTAAATGGACCAACAATGTATGTACTAGACTGTAGTAGAAGTGAATTATTAGTATCTCACCTTTGTACAGAATCAACTCCACAGATATTACCGGGTAGCACATATGATACAATAATATTAGGTTCTTGTAGTAAAGATGACTATTTACCTAATATTGAAGGATTACCTTTAGATATCTTCACTTCATGTTTAACTACCCCATTGAAGATGGCTATTCGATATTTTGAAATAAAAAATCCATTTCATTTAGCTTATCGTGAGAAAAACTTGTATGAGGAAATACCAGGAAACTTGGTATATATTTATAGTAATTATATGTAATAATAATAATAGAATGATAGAGATACGACGTTAGGACATCTAAATAAGATCTTTGCTTCAATAACTGACGCAATTGCTTGGAATTCACTTCCAAGTGATTTATTCCAGCGATTATATCGACAAGATCCATTAGTAGCAAGTTTATTTCGTAATTATCTATTTGCTGAGAGAATCATGAAATTACTAAATTGCACCCCAATTAGTGTGCCAAAATTACCGGCCACCAATAATAATCGATTATGGGAAGTATATATATATATATATATATATATTAATTATTATTATTTTTATTATATAGAGTTGGGATTATTATTTAGAATGTGTATTATCCAATATAATATACAGTAAATCCATACCAAAACCATGTTGTAGTTTTTTCAGTGATAATTTATTAGCGTTTCAAAATTGGTTAGAATTTTCGCATTTACGAAAAACTCCCCCCGAAGAATTACCTATTTTATTACAAGGGATTTTAGCTGGTACTGAAAATAGAAGTGAAATATTTAAAGTGTTGGCTCAATTCATAGATTTAGGACCTTGGGCTGCAAAACATATAGTTTCAGTTGGAATAATAACTTATGTATATATATTATGTTATATATATTTAAAATAGTTGATAAAAATCTTACAAAAATGTGATACAAACTCACTACGAAGATATATTACTTTCTTATTCGTTAAAAGTTTAGCATTTGAACGTAGTTGTCAAGAGATATATATTAATCATGATAAAGACTTTAGTACGTTAATATCATATCTAAAAAACCCACCAAGAGACAGTACAAGTCGTGAGAAATCATTAGTTGTGATATTATTTACATTACTATTTCATGAATTTCAATTAGGACAAGTATTTGGTTATAATTTGAAATTCCATGAAGCTATTATTCATTTGGTATATATTTATATATTATATTATATTTTTTGTTTAGTTTTCAGAAAATGATCCTTTCTTATTACGTTGGTTATGCTTATGTATAAGTGAATTCTGTTTGAATTTCCAATTAGTGAAAATCTATTTCTACAACACTATATCTGATCAATTATTCAAATTATTACATCATCCAAAACCAATCATTAGAGCAAGTGCGATATTGGCATTAGGAAATATGCTTGGCTTGGGAACAAAAGAGAATCCACGATCTGTTTTAATCCCAGATGATTCAACAATGGATTTTCAACAATTAATAAAGAAAGATTTAGAAAGTATGAAAATAATAATTGATAGTTGTGGTTATGATGGTTCATTATTAGTTCGAAGAGAAGTGTTAAGAACGTTAGTGAAATTTATATATTGTCCATTACATACATATTATATATCCAAAATATTATATAGTAATAATAATAATAGTAATAATGAAATAATCAAACTGTCTGAAAGAAGTGAAGATGATTGTAATAGTTATATGTATATCGCTTCAAAGTTCAATGAATTTAAGAATTGTATTTCTTGTTTTGAAATTCATTCGAGTTATATAAGTATTGATAAAGTTTTAAGAGATAAATATAATCTATCTCATCGTGAACCAAACAAAGCTTTACATAAAGATAATACATCTCTATCATTAGTTACAGCTACTGATAGATCTGTAAAAAAAACAATCAAACCAATCACATCTGAAAGTCAGATATATAAACCATATATGAATTATAGTGATATAAATCGATTCAATCCATCATCTTACTCGATGATGATGATTCCTCCACCTCCAATATTATCACAATTATCTCAACAACAACAATCACAACAATCACAATCTCAAATGAATAATAATAATCAATCATTGAATAAACAGAAATCTGAACCATTATTTGAAACAGAGAGAAAATCTGAATTATTACAAGCTTTGAATGATTTTAAAATTCCATCTACAATATTTGAAGTATATATATAGTTTATTATTATTATTATTATTATTATTTTAGTGGAGTTTTAAACAAATATTAGATCCATTCTTCATAAAACAAACGAAATCTAAGAATGAAGAGCAAAATATAGAGAAAGTGGAATATGAAGATAAATTAATGAGATATCAACAATTATTCAATGCTATCCATCCAAAAGTATCTCCCAAATTATATGAACAATCAACAATCGAATGTGAAAGTGTAACAACAACATTATTATATGCTCCTTATACTCCAGAGTTATATGTATATATTATTATTATTATGAATATTAATAGGTTGCTTTAGATGATAATCGAATCAGTATAATCAATTACAACAATCGAATAACATTATCAAAATTTCCATCTCTTTGTCCCGAAGGTATAAAAATCACATCATTGTTATGGATTAATATTCATCAAGATCCTCTGTTATTAGTTGGTTCAGCTGATGGAATAATTCGAATTTGGAAAACAATGGATAGAAAATGTAAATTGATTTCTCCTGAATTTAAAAGTGGTTTTACTGGTTTACCATTATTATCATTACAAAAGAGTTATAATGGAATTGGTTTAATATGTAAATATGATAAAATCAATACAAATTTATATGTGAGTGGAAGTCAAAACAATATTCGAGTTTGGAATTTAGAGAAAGAAATGTGTAGTTCAATAATCGAAGGAAATAATGAAAATAAATCATTAGTAAGTTGTTTAGATGCTTGTAACAATATAGTAATAAGTGGAGATGATAGTGGAGGTGTTAGAGTGTATGATATTCGATGTAGTAACAATGAATATATATTACGAAATGAGATAAAAGATAGTTGTAACTGGATAGTTCGAGTAAATTTATGTGAAGATAAAAAAGAATTTTTGAATGTTTCAATGACAGGTGAAATTAATTATTATGATTTAAGTACAATGAAGTGTATTTCTACAATCAAAGCCTATGATGATGAGATTTTAACAGCTTGTGATATTCATCCAACATATCCATTAATAGCAACAGGTAGTAAATCAGGTCAATTAAATATCTATAATGTAGATACAAAAGAATTATTATGTTCTTATACTTCTCATAGTGGAATGTTTAGTCGTAGTTTTAGTGCAATTAATTCTATGAGTTTTCATGGTGGTTTGTGTAATTTAGCAGTGAGTAGTGTTGATTCAATCGTCTCTCATTTTAGTCCTTCAGAAACTATGTAATAGATAATAATTATTATAAATATATTTGTGTTATGTGTTTTATTAACAAATTAATGCTATTTCATTTCAGGTTAAAAATATGATGGATATATATTAAGATTGTATTGTATATATTAGTTAATAAGTATAAATATAGTGTTTAAATGATTTCTGTGTATGTAAATAAAAAATTCCATAAATGAAACGACTAAATATTTTGAAATGTTGAATTTGATAGATAAAGTGTTATATGCTAAATTAGCATGTGATATGAAAGTATTTGAATTGATTTATTTTTATTAGGAGAAAGAGAGAATAGAGAGAAGTGGTAATGAGCTAGATTTAGTTGTAGAATATGAGAATGGTATTCAAAAGTTGAAAGTGTTTAATGTATGTGAAATGAAAGAGAAGCGAATATTAAAATTGTTAGAGAATAAGTGTTTGTTGTTAGATTATTGTTCCTCCTTCATTTGTCGATATAGAGTGTATGATATGAATGATGGTGAATATATGATATATGAGAGAGAATATTACAGTAGAGACTTGAAAGAGATAATTCCTAAAAACTGCTTATGTGTGAATGAAATATGTGATATAATAAGTTCAGTATGTGATGATGTAATGTTATTGAGTGAAAATGATGTAGTGATTGGTAATTTGAAGAGTTCTAACATAATATATGAAGAAGATAGTGAAATAAAGATATATGATTTATACTTGAATAAGTTGAGAAAAGAAGAAGAAATGAGTTTATATGATATCTGTTTCAAAAGTCCAGAAGAGTTGAATGGATTAGAATATGATGAAGAAAGTGTGATTTGGTCAATTGGGTGTATACTTTATGAAATGATGTTTAAGAAATTACCATTCAATGAAGATGATAATATGAATAAAACAGAAGAGAATATTCTGAGATGTAAATACAGTTATGATGTAGAATGTGATGATAGAATGAAAGAAATGATATTCAGAATGTTGAAAGTGAAGAGTGAAGATAGAATGAGTTTAAAAGAGTTGAGAAAAGAAATGATGAAAATGAGAGAAATATTAAAAGATGAAAATGATTATTTAATGATATGTGAAGAAAGAAAAGAATTGTTATATAGTAATGATTATGTAATTGAAATATCACCATTTATTGATATTCAATCAATGTATTATCTTAAGAATAAGAATAGTAAAAGTATAGAAGATTCATTGATAGAATATTATAATAATAAGCCAAATGAGAGAATATTGTCAATATTATTGATTACAAAAATGGTTATTCAATTATAGAAAAAATGAAATTTCAAATTAATCACAAATGTAAAAGAGATAAAGAAAAAGAATACAGTTTAGATTATATTATTTTTAAGAATACTCACAGTGATTGTGAAGATAAAGAAATAATTGTAATTAGTTCATACTGTAGATGTAAATGTGAAGTAGGTCTGAATTACTTGTTCAAAATATTGAAATTTATCGACCCAAGAAAACTGGCATATGGTATAATTGTAATGACTTTTTATTCATTTAGATAATAATATTGAAGATGAAGAATCATATGTACATGAATTATCTGGATTATCAAATGTAGAAGAATTATATTTACATGGTAGTAATATTAATTGTGACTTCGTTGAATCATTAATCAGTTGCAATCGATTCACAAAATTGAAGTATTTAGATATTATAATGAAATAGTTAATCGAATTAATCCAAAAGGGTTCAGATTATTACTTCCATATTTACATTTATTAATCAACAGAGATAATGAATTGGATCTATTTGGAATGAATTTAGATGATCAATCAATGATTTTATTATCAAAAGAGTTATACAAATATCCAAACCTTAAGAAAATAGATATTAGATTCAACTGGAATATTCACTCAATTGGATTAAAAACCTTATTCTCCAAATTCCCTATTTCTCAAATCGAATTTGATTTTAATGGATGTAAAGATTTAATTTTGAATAAAAACATTCCTAACTTGTTTAAATTCCCTCCATATGGTTATAAAGAAATAAATCTAAGTAATTTAGAAATAGATGATGATTTTTTCAACTCAATATTATGTTTCAGATTTGATGAATTTAAAGATGTAACAGAATTAAATTTAAGAAGTATAATATAGTTTTTTTATATTGTTTAGATAATAAACTGACATCTAAAAGTATAGAAATACTGATTAAGAATCTGTCTTCATTTTCAAATTTTAGAATACTTCATTTGAATGGAAATGAAATAGGAGATGAAGGAATGAAATTGTTAGTTCCATATTTACATTTACTAAAATATCATGATATAATAAAGTGTTCAAGTATATTTATTAATGATAATTTAAATGTAATAGAAATGGGATTAGCTTCAATTGGATTAAAATATTTATTGGATGGTATAAAGAAAATAAGTGGAATAGACATGCTTGACATAAGTGATAACAATATAGATTTCGAAGGAATAGAACATTTGAATAATTATATGAAAGAAAATGATAATATAAAAAAGCTAATCATGAATAGTAGTATATTTATATTTAGTATTAAATTAATAGAAAAACCAGCTGGTGATGTAGTGTTTAATGAAGAAGTAAGAGAAGTAAAGAAAGAGATTAAACAGGAATATAGAATAAAATCGTGTTGTACAATATTTTAGCTATTATTATTGTGTTGTATTGTATTTTGTGTATGATTTCTTATATGCATATGAGCTTAATAATAGAAGAGAGTTAAAGCAAAAGAATGGAATAATAGAAAGTTCATAAATTATCAATTCATTTGAAATTTGCGATATGGAAGATAATATTAAAAGTGGATAACAAGATAAGAAAAGCGTTGAATGTTGAAGGAATAGAAGAAGAGAAGATATTCCAATTCTTCGAGAACAACTCTCTTTTATCAAATTGTTGTCCTATTATTTTCAAGACTTAGAAGAAATGATTCATCTTAATTCTTTATATTCTTTCAGCACATTATTCAATATTGGTATAAATATATAATCTATAAAGTAAAGTATTATAACAATGTGGTATTAGAAATGAATAATCTATATTGAAGAAAACAGTTTACTATTTCTAGAATGTTTTTATCAATCAATAGTTTTATTCATTATACGTTCTTTCACTATATTGGTGTATCTTATTCATTCTACTCACTCACTATACAAAATTTAGTTGAAATTTGATTTGTAGCCTCAAAAAATAAGTAGTAAATATTACATTCTATAATAAAATTAGTATAAATATCACTCTAATTCTTTATTGCAACTATTTATTGATTTTTATTGAAATACATAAATATACATGTATTAAGATGTATTAAATTATTATTCTTTTAAATGAATGAAAATTGCTTCAAAGAACTCAAAACACTAAACAGTGATAAAATCAGTGTATGTATAATGGAATGTCTTGATGAATATTGTGGAGAAGATGAAGAAAGTCGAAGTGAGAAAGAAATCGTATAAGAATAGTTTATAATTGATAATAGTGTAGTATATCAGCACGATGGAAGAACATATTTGAAATATGCCGTAGTGGTACATACTGGTTATTTCCTTGTGCCAATCATGTGTGTATTTACTGTTTATCAAACAATTCGGTATATATTTAAGGATATTATTAATTAGTGCAACAAAATTAAGATATGTGATCCACCAGAGATAGTGTCAGGCTATTGTTTTTGTGGAAATACTCGAATATGTGTAGGTAGTAAGAATGGTGATATATATATAATTGACAAAGAAGGAGGGGATGATGATCTATATATAGAATGGAAGATAAAATTATCGTTTCATTTTTATAATGGTAGTTTAACTCGATTGAAGATTTCATTACCTGGTTATAGTGGTTCAAATAGTTCAGATGATATATCACAATCCTTAAAAACTGATTTGAGTTATTATTGTTTAACAGGCATAGCAAGTGATAGTATATTTTTTCAAATTCCTTTATCTGCAATTGATCTGATGATATCCAAAGAAATATCATTTACTGAATTATTGAAAAATAATGTAATACAAAAGTACAGTTTAACAAGTCTTACTTCAATATATGACTATGTATTTTGTCCTAATTTACCAAATCATTGTGGATATAATGGCTATACCGCTAATAACAGTTGTAATGAATATATTTACCCTAAATCAGAATCTTCTAACTTATTAGTCTGTGGAAAATATCCAATTTTAACACTCTATCAACCTGGTTCAAAAAACAATAATTTCAATCTTCGAACCATTATCGCCAATTTGGCAAATAAAATATCTAATACTGTTACTAATGTATATTTTCAATTAAAAAAGAGTTGGGGATTTGGATTTGGTGGTAATAGTGGAAATTCTAGTGGAAATTCGTCTAGTAACAGTAATCTCGTATCTCCTAATGCAGATGATAATATAGATTATACGTTATTACTTTCTTCAACAACAATAGCTTCTGAATCCATTGTATCAGATCCAACAAGAATAATCGACACTTTAATCTGTGATCCAACACTAAGATATTGTGTAAGTAAAGATAATTTTGGTAGAGTCTTGCTAATAGATATAAATCGAAATGTAATATTACAAATATGGAAAGGTTATAGAGATGCTGATTTTGGTTGGTTTGAAGCACCAGAGATATGGGAAGGACAATGGGACAAATCTAAGGACGAGCCTACAAGCCTAGGAATTGGAGAATGGGGTATTTACTTAGTAATATATGCACCACGTAGGAATTCAATAGAAATATTTCGAATGAATCAGTGTAAAAGAGTGTATATCAAAATGTTGGATGAAAATGATAAATATTATATAAGGACAATTTCTAGTGAAGGTCCATTATCGCATTTATTAAATATTCCAACAAAATGTTATTTAATAAAAGAAAATATCACTAATAATATGAATGAAATGAAATTGATTGAAATGAAATTACCACTTCATTCATTGGATTTTATATATATGAAGAAATATTCAAAATCATTGGCAAAAGATAATTATTATATGAAAATATTATTAAAATTGCTAACAAACGATAAAATTGATGAGAAGTTAATAAATGAAGTGAAAAAAATAATAGAAATAAGTGATTTATCTCCATTGAAGTTAAAAGAAGAAGATATAGAATCAAATGATATTTTGATATTAAAAATTGTATTTTAATTCAGTCTTCCATATTATTGAAACATATTTTAAAGAAGATAGAGAAAGGAGGATTATATAATCTCTCTGAAAACTTAATTAGAAAAATCACAGATACTATTTATCAAAGAGTAAATATAGAAATAAATAGAATAACAACATCCGATGAGTATGAAGAAAATGAAAATGGTATTAAAGATTTGCTTTTATCTTCATATGAAAGTGTGAGATGGAGTTTGAAATGTAAATTACATTTGTTGGATATATATGATAATATCAATAACAAATATTACAACGATATAATAAAGAATGAAGATAATCTGAAAATAGAAGAAATATTTAATGAAGAGTATAAAGATGATAATAAGGTAATAGAAAGAATAATGAAATTGAAAGAAATATGTAATAATACAATAAAATTGAATAAGAATGATGATGGGGATTGGAAATTACAAGTTATGAAGCCAGTAATGTTTTTATGTTGTTTAGAAGCTTCCTCTTCCTCTGAATCACTCACAAAAGAAGAAAAAGAAGAAATAATTAAGTATGAATTTAGATCTAACAATATATCTGAATCTACTTCTATATTATTTGCATCTTATTTGTTTCAATTGTTGTTATTTAATCCAGATAAAATTGAAGAAATATACATTATACAGAATGAATTGTATTTATCTAATGAAACAATGATTATTCTTTCATATCTATGGATTAGTTCAATTCCATTTCAACAAATTATCAAATTTCCATTTTCAATATATAATAAATGGTTATCACTCTTTGAAAAAGATTTAAATACTAGTGCTACTTCACTAGATTCATTTATATATGATTCAATTGTTAGCTATGTTATGAAATCCAATAATCTGTTAAATACACTATTATATATTGATAATATTCAACAATATTGTAATAATAATATAAACAGCGATAAATGGGATAATTTATTATACAAAATCAACACTACAATTGGACTATCAATCATTCATGGAAGCAGATTTACCATCTCAGATATAACTCAAACTCTATCTTTGATTTGATTAATCAATTGTTTTTATCATTTTAATCATAAATATAATGTATTAGAAGAGACATTAATGAAATTGAAGAATGAAATGAAAGATGTAAATAATAATGATAATAGAGAAAATGTATATGGTGATATAAACATATCTGATGATGTTTAAAAATAGAGTCGTTATTCAAAATATTACCGTTTCAATATTTAAATGTTGATTGTTATGGTTTAATTTCATCAATAGTTTATTAAGGAATTATGATTATCAGAATAATATGAATGAATTTGATGAAATATACAACTTAATATCTTATATCGATGATAAACAAATGAAAAGAACTGTACTTTATATGTTATGGAATGATTATTTATATCCAATAATGAGATCTATTGTTGAAACAAAAGAAGAAAGTTCAAGTAATGCAACTACACCAACAAGTAATTATTTTTCCAACATGAATAATAGTGATAATATATTGAGATATAAAATGATAATTATTCAATACTCTATATCAACATTAACAGATATTAAAGCAACAATTGATGGTAAAGACACTGAACAGAAGAAGAAAAAGAAGAAGAAAAAGAAAAAGAAAAAGAGATTATTTTAACAGATCTATTTCCATCCAATAATTTCTTCAATCTTCACTTAGAAACTATCCAAAACTATATCAACAATTATAGTAAGTCAAATATCTATTCAAAATAAGTATTGATATTCATTTGTTGTATTTCCGAATAATTCGATTACTTCTACCATCAGGTGACTTATTTCCTAATCAATGGATTGAATTGTTGGATATATTCAAATGTAAAGATATTCTATTACACAATTCAATTTCATAAAAAGATGAGAATAATGTAAAGAAATATAAGTTCTGAAGATGCAATAAACTTAATTAAAATATTAGAAGTTCATTCAGATATTGCATATGATTTAGGATATTTGTTAAATATTGATGAAAATCAAATCAAAATAGAAACATGTCGAATTTACTATTTACATAACAATGACGATGAAGGTGAAAAAATATATAATGAAATTGATGATAAGAATAATATTAATCCTGCTTTATTCTATCTTATAAGACAAAGATTATCATTTTATATATATTTCTTAACAGAAACAAGAATGAGAGAATTAGAAATGAAAATTGATATGAAAATATTGAATGGATTAGAAAAGCTATTCCAAAAGATTCATCCAAAATACCATCAGAACCATTACCATATACATTGAAAGATATTAGTAAACTAATCAATCTCATTATGACAAGTAGTAACAACAGTGAAAAAGTGAATTATGATGGAATTTCAATTGATGATTTAGATAAAGTATGTAGTTCATTACTTTGATAATATTATTTGATTTATATATATATAATTGTTTGCTTATTTTGTTGTAATAGAATCAAAATCAGTAATTATTAGTTTAATAAACATTTTTAGGAGTTAAATCACAATATGGCAGAGTATTTTTATTATAATACATATAATCAATAAAGCTAAAGTGATTATGTGTTGAATAAAAATCGAAACACAATTAAATGTTTCACAGGCTTTTTCTTTTCTTTTTATTACAAGAACAGATTAACTACATGATGTATTATTATTATAAACAGCAATAAATACAACATACTACATAAGAAATTGAAATTTATTATTTTCTTTACTCATTCTCTCCAACACACTATTAATCCAGTCTTTATTCATTTCACATAAAATATTCTTCACTTTCATCATTTCATTTTTCATTTCATCATTCATACTGTCTTTCCCCATTACTATCATGATTATACCTTCCATTATTACACAAATATAACCATTTTCTACCACTTTATTATTCTTTAATATTATCATTATTAATTCCCATAGTGCAATACAGATTTTATCATTAACATATCTACTTTTTTCAATTAACATAGGTATTAATTCTTTTATATATAATGATGATATGCTTTTATATTCACTGAACAGAAATGATAAAGTATTTATATATAAAATTGATATATTTTCATTTTTAATCAGTCTAACATATTCTAATAATTCTTTTATTAAATCATTCTTTCTTCTATTTATAACAATATAAATATATAATTATGTTTTTTTATACTTTCATCTAATAATGACGAGATATTCTCATAACATTTTAATGTTAATTCTAATATCTTATATTTCTCACTTACTATTGTGTTTTTAGTAATTGTTGGATTATTTTTATATTCCATTTTATTTCACTTTTCGTACTTAAACATAAACACTTATATAATATATAAACACCTTCATATATCAAATTTCTTCATTTTTTATATTGAACAACTTACTTAATAATGGAATAATTGAATTAATAAAATCAATTTCGTAATTCAATATCTCAATATGATTCAATAAATATTTTATACAGAAAATACTAAATGGTTTTACATCATAATATTTGAAAAAGACATGTAATTGGATAATAATTGTTTGTTATATTTTTTGTAATAATGAAGAAATATCTTTCAATTCAGTTGTCTATATAATATATATATATATATATA
>NGBS01000727.1:0-19833 GCA_002245135.1 Proteromonas lacertae | reverse complement strand
ATGTTCTAACAATTATAAAATCGGTAAAACGTTAGGAAGGTATATTCTAGGTGTTATAGTATATTTATATAGTGGAAGTTTTGCTGTCGTTAAAAAAGGAACACATAAAGAAGTGGAAGAATAGTAGCCATTAAATGTATTGGAAAAGCTAGTTTAACTGCAGGTATAAATAAATTGATTACAGATGAAATAGAAGATAGAGATGCATTTGGAAGTGGAAGTGGCTATTTTACAAAAAGTAAATCATCCAAATATAGTCAAATTATATGAAATTTATGATACACACAAGACTTTTTATATGGTAATGGAATTAATGACAGGAGGAGAATTGTTTGATAGAATTGTTGATAAGGAAAAATATTCAGAAAATGAAGCAAGAGATGTGATAAAGTCTTTATGTGATGCACTACATTATTGTCATGAAATGAATATTGTTCATCGAGATTTAAAGCCAGAAAACCTATTATATCAAAATGAATCAACGGATTCACCAATCAAAATAGCAGATTTTGGTTTAGCTAAATTACTATCAGAAGATAGCTTATTAATGCACACTGCATGCGGTACACCTGGTTATGTAGCTCCAGAAATATTAAAAGGCTTAGCATATGATAAAACTGTTGATTTATGGAGTATAGGAGTAATTCTTTATATTTTGTTATGTGGCTTTCCTCCATTTTATCATGATAATACTATGATATTATACGAACTTATTAAAAGTGGAAAATATGATTTTCCTTCACCCTATTTTGATAAAATATCAAAGATGCAAAAGATTTGATAAGACATTTGATAGTTGTTGATCCTAAGAAAAGATACAATGCTACTGATGTATTGAAACATGTGTGGATAACTGGAAGTTCTAATGGTGAATTAGGAGCAGTACAGGAAGAAATGAAGAAGTTTATGTTGAAGAAGAAATTTAAAGTATTCATTAGTATTATTTTATTAATTAGAAAGCTGTGTTAAATGCTCGTATAGCTAATACTTTCAAATCAGCCGGTATGCAACATAAATTGAAGAAAGCCGTAACAGATAAAAAGATTGAGGAAGTGACAGCTGTTGTTGAGGCAGCACCAGCTGAACCAGCAGCTCCACCTGATGTAGCGCCTGTAGATGCTGGTGAATCAAATACATCAAGTTAATTTTCTCGTTATTTCATTTGATTTTATTACATTAAAATAAATTATCATCATATGTATACCACCGTTATGTTTGTTTACAAAAATTGGTTAGTTTTTATACACAAAAAGAAGAAACTGAAATTATTTTGTTTTGTTTGTATAGTGAATCTAAAAATTTGTTATTTAACAATTTAAAACCCTATACGTTTTATATCTTTTTTAAAGCATTTTTAAAAAGATAGGTTCAGGTAATTCAAAGGATTTTGACACAAATGCTTTACTTAGAGGAGGGGGTCATAGAATGTTTGCAAATTTAGGTCCATGTATTTATATTTTGAATTTATATATTTGCTTAGGGACTTTACCACAAGTAAAAGCAGTTTTCAAACGTTTCAAAAAGAATGATGGTAATTTTGGTTGAGAGAAGACAGTTTTTATCATTGATGTCATTTAAGAAACCACCCGTCGTAGATCCAGGTGATTTATTTAATGTACTTGATACAGATCACAGTGGAAGAATTGATTGCTTAGAATTCGTTGGAATGTTAGGTTTCTGTTGTGATTGCCCTTTAGACGATAAAATAGAATTTCTATTTGAAATGTGTGATTTCAATATGAATGGTTCATTATCTCAAAGTGAGATGGTACTTATGATGAGTTCAACAATGAGAGGATTATTAAAAATGAGTGGTACACCAATTGACGCAGATATCGATGCAAATTTAGAGAAAGTAGCAATAGAAGCATTTGATGTAGCAGATAACAACCGATCAGGTACAATTGAAGTTAATGAATTCAAAACTTGGTAAGAAACAATGGCACATTAATCAACCAAGTAGAAAAGATGACAAGAAGTGTCGCATCAGCAATACAAGACAGAGATTGCGAAGATTCTGCTGAAGAAATCAGCGATGATGAATTAAAAGGTGTAAAAGATTCACTAGAAGATGATTATATAAATAATAGAAAAGATAGAAGTATTGAAGCAATAACAGGTATTGAACAAGGTAATGGTGTTGGTAATAATATAATAAGTGGAGATGAGTTTATGGCTACAAAACCATGGTTAGGAAGTATAGTAGAACCAAGTGGTTTTAAATTCGATAAATCAATGAATGATCCTCCAACAGGTAATTTAAACTTAGAATGGATTCATGGATATCGATGTTTTGACTGTAGAAATAATATTAAAGCTCTCAGAAAGAAGGATGGCACTGGAAGGAGTCAGACATTGTTAGTATATCCAGCAGCAGGTGTTTGTTGTATATGATAAACAGAATCATAAACAGAAGTTTTTATATTGGTCATACTGATGATATTATTAGTATTGCAGTATTAGAAGGACATATTGTAGCTACAGGACAGATTGGAAAGAATCCTGAGATTCATATATGGGATACTGATCGAGATAATGAGAATTTAATGACTATTACTGGTTTCCATGAAAGAGGAATTTGTCACTTAGCATTCTCATCAGATGGACAATATTTAGCATCTGTTGGATTAGATAATGATCACTGTATTGCTGTACATAATTGGAAGAATAATAAATTAGTTGCATCAGGTAAAGGAGATCAACAGAAAGTGTTAGATATGTGTTTCTCACCAAATAATGATGAAATATGTATGGTAGGTCAGAAATTCATTAAATTCTTTGATTTAAGTAATGGAAATAGATCATTGAAAGGTAAGAAAGCTATATTAGGTAAATTGGGGAAAATACAATCCTATTTATCATGTAGCTATTTTGGTGATAGTGTAATTGTTGTACAAATAATGGTGAGTTGTATCAAATACAAGATAATCGATTAGTCTCAGTAATTCAAGCACATTCACCTAAATCAGCTGTTAATTGTATTTATACATTCCCTGAAGGTATGATTAGTGGTGGTAAAGATGGAACATTGAAAATATGGGATAGTCATTTTAAAGAGATTCAAACTATTGATTTAGTAGCTTTACCATCAATTTCTAGTCAAAAGCCTGAGATTAGAAGTATCTGTATTGAATCAAATGATGGTTCTATTTATGTTGGTACTAGAGCTTCAGAAATCATTGAAATAAAACAGAATGATTTGAATAATAGTCAAGTATTAATGAATGGACATTATGATGGTGAATTATGGGGTTTAGCCAATCATCCATCAGCATTAGAATATTGTACAGTTGGTGAAGATAAGATGATAATGATATGGGATGTAAGAACAAGAAGATTATTAAGAACAGCTAAATCTGCAGATAAAGCAAAGTGTTGTGCTTATAATCCAAGTGGTGATCATATTGCAGTTGGTTTAGTGAATGGAATGGTGCAAATATTCGATAATAAAACATTGAGTGAAATTACTAGATTCCAACATTCTTCTAAATCTATTAGTGTATTAACATATAGTCCAATTCAACAACAAGATAATAATAATGGTGGAAGTATATTAGCTGTAGGTTCAAGAGATCAGAAGATCTATTTATATATAGTTAAAGATAATAAGTATGGTAAAAAAGCAATCTGTAGAGGTCATTCTAGTTATATCACCCACATAGATTTCTCTAAAGATGGTAAATATTTACAATCAACCTGTGGTGCATATGAATTATTATTCTGGAATATAACAGGTAAAAGAATTACATCACCAACCTCTTTAAGAGATGTAGAATGGGCAACATGGACATGTCCATTAGGATGGCCAGTTCAAGGTATTTGGCCAAAGTTTAGCGATGGAACTGATATCAATGCAGTTGATAGAAACAGTACAAGTGATGAAATAGTAACAGCTGATGATTTTGGTATGGTAAAGATATTCAAATATCCATGTGTTGAAAAGAATGCTGGACAGAAAGTATATATGGGTCATTCTAGTCATGTGACTAATGTATGTTACATATATAGTGATAGTTATGTTGTATCAGTTGGTGGTAATGATAAATCAATATTCCAATGGTCACATGATTTAGAAGAAGAAGAAGATAATGATGATGATGATAATAATAATAATGGAAATATAGCTGATAATGAAGAAGAAAATGGAGATGATGAAGAAGGTAAAATCACTGAAGAAGGAATCAAACAAAGAGAATTAGCACATTTAGTATCATCAACAACAGTTCCATCTGGTGATGAATTTATGGCAGTTAAACCATGGTTAGGTTCAATATTTTCACCAGATAATTTCAAAGAAAATGCATCATTATGTGATAGTCCAAATGTAGATGTTAATTTAGAATGGGTTTATGGTTATGAAGCTCAAAGTAATCGAAATAATATCCGTTATACATCATTAGGTGAGATAATCTTCCATACAGCTGCTGTAAATATTGTATATGATGCAAAGGGCAAGAAACAGAGATTCAATCGAGATCATAATGATGATATTATTGCCTTAGCTTGTCATCCAAATGGTAGATATTGTGCAACTGGTGAAATTGGAAGAAAACCATCTATTATTGTATATGATACAGCCACAATGGAAACTGAAGTAATATTATCAAAATTCCATGTAAGAGGTGTTACTCAATTAGCATTCAATGTTGAAGGTAATTTATTAGCCTCAGTTGGTGAAGATGATCAACATATGATTGGTATTTACGATTGGCAAAAGAAGAAGTTATTATACAGTGCACAAGGTGGTCAACAGAAGATATTTGCAATGGAATATAATCCATACAATGGTCAATTAGTTACCTGTGGTGATAAACATATTAAATTCTGGACAATTAATGGTTCTAACTTGAAGAGTCAAAAAGGTTTATTTGGTAAAGTAAGTACAGGAGATAAGAGTAAATTCTATACATTAGCATTCACACCAGATTATACAATCAGTGGTTCATCAAATGGTAAGATATATTTTATGGAAAGGTAATAGTTTATCGAAGAAAATAGATGCTCATAAAGGTAGTATTTATTGTAGTTATACAAGTAAAGAATTAGGTGTATTTTACACTGGTGGAAGAGATGGTAAAGTATTAAGATGGCATAGTGATAATGTTGTCAAGAACAGTGCAGAAGAAGTGGCTGGTGATAGTAATACAATCACAAGTCCAATTCGTAGTATATGTTGTAATAAAGATCATATTGTCATTGGTACTCAAAGATCAGAAATCTATGAATTAGAGAGTGAAAATCCAAACAGTTTAACATTGTTATTACGTGGACATTATGATGGTGAATTATGGGGTTTAGCTACCAATCCATTGAAAGAAGGTGTTAAAGAATATGCTACTTGTGGTGATGATAAGAGAATTTATGTATGGGATTGTAATAAGAAACAATGTATTTATGAAGCTATAGCTGGTGAAAAAGCAAGAACAATCGAATACTCTAGTGATGGTAAACATTTAGCAGTTGGTTTAGTGAATGGTAATGTAGAAATCTATGAAAAACCTGAAGATAAGAATAATAAACAGTTGAATAAAGTTGCTCAATTGAATGATTCGAAACAATGGATTAGTGATATTAAATATAGCCCAGCAGGTAATATGATGGCTGTTGGTTCACATGATAATAAAATCTATTTATACAACATCGATGAAAGTAAGAATTATACATTAAAGAAGAAATTAACAGGTCATTCCAGTTATATCACTCATTTAGATTTCTCTGCTGATGGTAAACACTTACAAAGTAATTGTGGTGCTTATGAATTACTATTTTGGAATACAGATAGTTGTAGAAGAGAGAATGCATCTTCCTTAAAGAATATGAAGTGGAATACATGGACTTGTACATTAGGTTGGCCAGTTCAAGGTATTTGGTTACCTGAGAGTGATGGAACTGATGTTAATTCATGTTGTAGAGCATTATATGACAAAGATGATGATAATAACAATGGAATGGATGTTGGTGTTATTGCTACTGGTGATGATTATGGTAAAGTGAATATATTCAAATATCCATGTTACAGAAAAGGAAGTGGTTATCATACATACTGTGGTCATTCTAGTCATGTGACAAATGTGCGATTCAATTGTAATAAGAAGAGATTATTCTCTGTTGGTGGTAAAGATAGATCAATCTTCCAATGGATTATTGATATTGATACTACAGATGATGATAATGAAATGGCAATCCAGAAACTGAAGAAAATCAAGAAGAAGCTGATGATATAGCTAATAATTGGTTTAACACTAGTGGAGAGAGAGGTGGAGATGAATTCATGGCAGTTAAACCATGGGTAGGTGCAATAAAAGAACCTACAACATTCAAGAATGATCCAAACTTAGAAAAAGAACCAAATGAAAGTTTAGAATTAGAATGGGTACATGGTTATTCAACTGGTGCATGTAGAAATAATTTAGGTTACAGTAGTGAAGGTGATATAGTCTATCATGCTGCTGCATTAGGTATTATCTATGATGTTGACAAACATAGAATGCACTTCCAAAGAGGTCATACTGATGATATTACTTCATTCGCTATAAATAGTGATGGAACAATGGTTGCTACTGGTGAAATTGGTAAATCTCCAAAGATATGCATATGGGATGCATTTAGTGGATGTTCAATTATTACAATTAAAGGTTTCCATAAGAGAGGTATTAATGCATTGAGTTTTTCACCTGATAATACAAAAATAGCAAGTATAGGATTAGATGATGATCATAGTTTAGCAATCTATAGAATTGATGGTACAATGGTAGCTAAAGCAAGTTGTTCCAAATCAAAGATATTAGCAACAACATTCTTATCAAATGGTACAAATATAGTAACAGTTGGTTCAAAAGTGATAAAATTCTGGACATTAAGTGGTAGTTCATTAACCTCCAAGAATGGAGTATTTGGTAGAAATGGTACAATTCAGACAATATTATGTTGTGTTCCATGTGGTTCTGATTGTGTAACAAGTCAATTAGATGGTAGTTTATACTTATGGAAAGGTAATCAATGTACAAACCAAGTAAAACGTCATAAAGGAGCAGTTTATGCATTGAATAGTACAAGTGACAATGGAATAATTTCAGGTGGAGCTGATGGTAATATCATAATATGGGGCGTATCATTAACACCTTTAAAAACAATCAATCTAAAAGATTTGAAAGTTACATTTAGTATAAGTTATGGTGTAAATGCATTATGTTAATGATAAGAGTCATGATAAATTATTAGTAGGAACAAGAGGTTCAGAAATCTTAGAAATTGACACAAATAATCTAAGTAACAGTGTATTAATTCGTGCTCATAATAAAGGTGAATTATGGGGTTTAGCTATCCATCCTAATCGTGAACATTATGCTACAGCTGGTGATGACAATACAGTTCGAATATGGGATGCTCGAGATCGAACCTTAATCAATATGATTCAATTAAAAGGAAGTGCTCGTGCAATTGCTTATAGTCAACATGGTTCTCATTTAGCATTGGGAATGCAAAGTGGTTCATTAATAATCTATTCAAGTGATTTGAAAAGAAATAATCTCCACTTGTGTTTGTAGTAAGAAATGGATTCAAGTAATTCAATATTCAAAAGATAGTTCAGTGTTAGCTGTAGGTTCTCATGATAATAACATCTATTTATTCAATACAGCTCCTTACAGTCGAAGATCTGTATTGAAAGGTCATGGAAGTTATATAACTCATTTAGATTTTTCTGTTGATGGTAAATATTTACAAAGTAACTGTGGTGCTTATGAATTATTGTTTTGGAATGTAGAAAATGGTAAACAAATCAAAAGTGCTTCAAGTGTTCGAGATGTAAAATGGGCCAGTTGGACTTGTACATTAGGTTGGCCAGTTCAAGGTATTTGGCCTGCTTGTAGTGATGGAACTGATGTAAATTCAGTAGATCGAAGTAATGATGAAAAATTATTAGTAAGTGCTGATGATTTTATGGAAGTGAAATTATTCCGATATCCTTGTATAAACAAAGATAATAAATATAAAAGTTATGGAGGTCATTCTAGTCATGTAACAAATATTCGATTTTCAACGAGTGAATGTTATGTATTGAGTTGTGGAGGAAATGATAAATGTGTATTCCAATTCAAAGTAACTCGATAAATAATGAATTTTAAAGTCAGATACTAAAATTGAATGATTTTCTTGTATTGATTGTTGTATTTGTAGTATATTTAAATGAATACTTAATAAAAACAACAAAATCACAAAAAGTGTGAAATGAAACGACTATATATTTATAAATATCAAACAAGTTTGAAAATGATTCGCTTAAAATCTTTCACAGATGACGTATTAAATTCTTATTTAACTGGTGATATTGAAGTATTTTTTGCTAAATTGTATTGGATAGATTAAAGAAAGAATAGAAAAGAACAGTGTTGAAGTAGATTTAGTTATAAAACATAAAAATGATATGATGATGATGAAAGTGTTAGATGTGGCTGGAATTAGAGAAAATAGAATATTGAAATTCCAAGAGAAACAGTTGTTTTTGTTAGATAGTTGTTCTTCCTTTTTATCTTCTTTTAAAACGTATCATTTGAATAATTACCATCTATGCATGATGATGTCGCGAGAATACTATGATAAAAGATATAGAAGAGATAATTCAGAATAAAGCATTATCAATTGATGAAATATGCAGTGTGATAAGTTCAATATGCGATATTTGATGATATTGAGTGAATATGATATAGTGATTGGTTATTTAAAGAGTAGCAACATCATATATGAAAGAGACGATAAGATAAAGATATGTGATTTATATTTGAATGAATTGAGAAAAGAAGATGAAATGAGATTATATGACATATGCTTCAAAAGCCCAGAAGAGTTGATTGGATTAGAATGTAATGAGAGAAGTGTGATTTGGTCAATTGGCTGTATATTATATGAGATAATAAACAAGAAATTGCCATTTAATGAAGATGATAATATGAATAAAACTATGAATAATATCCTGAGATGTAAATACAGTTTTGATCTAAATGGTGATAATATGAAGAAAGAAATAATAGATAGAATGTTTAAAGTGAATAGTGAAGATAGATTGAGTTTAAAAGAATTGGAAAAAGAAGTGATAAAGATGAGTGAAATATTGAGAGATGATCAAAATAATTTGAAGATATGGGAAGAAAGAAAAGAAACATTATATGATAATGATAAATATATAATTATACTTCCAATAATCTATCCATCAGAATATTATGTAGAAAGTGATAAATGGAAAGATATTCGAGATAGTTTTATCGAATTATACAAAAATAAGCCATATGATAGAATATTGTCAATACTATTAATGATGAAATTATATAAAGAAGATAAATTAATAAAAGATAAACTAAAATTTCAAATTTATCATAAATATAAAGAAGGAAAAGAATGTTATGTAGATGAAATGATATTTAATATAGATTATGAATATAAAGAAATAATCTATATTAATTCAGATTGTTTTTGTTTGTGTGAAGAAGGTATTAAGTATTTTTTCAAAATATTGAAACTCATCAATCCAAAGAGACTTCAATTCAGTATCATTACAATTATTTATTGTATAGATGATATTGATATTCCAATTCCATATCAATTATTATTTGGATCAAGTTTCTCACAGTTACTGAATCTTCAAGATTTACATTTATCAAATTGCAATCTTACTTATCATTTCATTGAATCATTTATTAAATCAATTCCATCCATGAAATTAAAACAAGTAAATCTTCAACGTATTGTTATTTAATTGTTTTGTTATTTTGAAATAGATAATCCAATTGGTCCAAAGGGATTCAAATTATTGATTCCATATTTACATTTATTTAGTTATTATAATGAATTGTATTTATATGGAATGAATTTAAATGATGAATCTATGGTATTATTATCAGAAGAATTGTATAAATATCCAAATATTGAGAAAACAAATATTAGATACAACAAAAGTATTCATTCAATTGGATTAAAAGCTTTATTCTCCAAATTTCCTATTTCAAAAATAGAGTTTGATTTTAATCGATGTAAAGATTTACTGATTGATAATGACATTCCAGAATTTCTCAATGGAATTATTAAAAGATTTAAATTCTCTGGATTTCAAGAATCTGTTATTGTATTAAATCTGAGTAATATAGAAATGGATGATGATTTTTTCAAGTCACTCATTTCATTAAGATCAGATGAATTAGAAGGAATTTACAGTCTAGATTTAAGATGTATAATTTGATATATTTATATTTAGATAATAAACTTATAGTTTAATAGAAATGGGATTATCTTCAATTGGATTAAAATATTTGTTTGATGGATTAAAGAATATTTATGGAAGTGCCAAACTTGATATAAGTAATAATGTTATTGATTCAGTTGGAATAGAATATTTAGTAAGTCATATAAATAGTTGTAGATATGGAATTTCAGTTTTATGCATCCATAGTATATAAATGTTATATTTTTTATGAATGTAATAGATAATCCTATATGCAATAATGGATTAGAACTGTTATTAAAGAAATCGAGCATACTGGTTGATAGTTCTTATGAAATGGATTTAAGTAATACTTCACTAGATGATGAATGTGTTGAATCATTAAAAGAAATAATAGAAAGTGTTGATGATTGTGATAGAATAAATCTAAATGGAAATAATATCAGTTATAATGGATTAAAATCACTTTGTTCTAAATCATTAGAAGATGAAGATAGTCCATTCATAGAAATGAAGAATTCATCATGGACAAATAAAGAATTGGAATATTATTTGGATTATTGTGTTAAAAAAGACAGAGTTAAATATTATCATGATAGAAGATATGATTTTTCTAGTATAATTATTAGTATATAATGAATAATAGATTTGAATATCAATGATTCTCACATTTCATTAATAAAGCAGATTGATTATGAAGAATTAGATATATCGAATAATAAAATCACTTTAAAAGGATTGGAAGAATTAACATATTCTTTACCAAAACATGAAGGACATATTTCTATACATAATAATCCAATTGGAGATGAAGGAATAGAGATTATATTTAATAATTTAAGAAAATTTGTTAAATATTCATCATCATTGGATGTATCAAGTATATTTATGAATATAATTATGATATAATTTGAATAGATATTGGAATGAGTGAAAAAGGATTGAAAATATTGATAGAAAAATCAAAGGATTGTGAGGTATTAGATAACATATATTTATCAGGAAATGAATTAGATGAAAGTGAATTAAGATTAATGATAGGAAAGAAAGATATATTAAAGAGATTTAATACACTATCAATAACTGTAAAAGAGAATATAGATAAATCAATATTAAAATTATTTTTAGATACATTTTCATCAATAAGAACAGTCAAAGTGGATGGATTATCAGAAGTAGAAAAGATAGAATTATCAAATCAGTCTTTCAATATTGAATGATTAACTGTTCAATTATACTTATTATGTATTTGATAGTGTAATTTTGTTTATATTCTTCATAATAAATTCTATTTTTAAATTTGATCAAGCTTTCTTTCTCAAGCTTTTTCACTTTTCTCTCAATAGAGACAAAAATATGTATTATAAACTTACAAAACATATTATTTAATGATAGAATATCAAATAATTAAGGTGTATGGTGAATATTAAGCAGATCTTCAAGAAATTGTGAAGGCTTAGTGAAATTGATCAATGAATCATTATATTTATTTCAAGACATTAAAATTTAGAAGAATCATATATTGATAGAGTTGTATTAGTAGGTGGATCAAGTAGAATAAAGAAAATTCAAGAATTACTAATTGATAAATTTACATCGACTAAGATATGTTTGGATATTAATCCAAATGAAGTAGTAGCTGAAGGAGCAACACTATATGCAAATGCGAAAGATTTACAATTTACAGTATGTGATGTAGTATCATATAGTATATTTACAGATGTGATTACCAATGGAGTAAATGGTTATGAAGAATTTATTAAGAAAAACACTTCTATTCCGCTTGCAAACCCACCAGTTGTAATATTTGGTACTTATGAAGATAATCAGGAATGTATGGACTTTATACTTTATGAAGGTGAAGATAAAAAAGAATTAATATCAAAACCATTTCATATTGATAAAAATCATCCAAATAATAGAGCAGTTAAATATAAAATAAAATGTACAGTTAATATAGATAAAAATGGATTGTTAAAGTTAAAAGCAAAAGATTTACAAACAGAAGAAACTCTAGATTAAGAAATTAATCTATCTACAAGAACTTATTAACTTATATATAAATTCATATACACTATACTATAATGTAATTCAGTGTTTGTTGTGTTAGAATTTAGTAATACACCAAAATACACCAAGCCGAGTTTTATTTGAGGTTTTTAAAAAACTAATTTTCGTTAATTGCTTTTATTTGAATGAAATTAAAAAGATTTTTATTACGTTACTACCCTCCAGGAATAATATTGGAATATCGTCGTAGTGACGGTACAGAAGGACAGAAGTCTATAGATCTTCTAAATTTATCACCAGAGTATAGTAAATGGAATAATATTATGTAGGAGTGACTTGGAATCAACTGCTAACCAAATTATTTATGAAGAACCAATGATAGGAGAGGCTTTAAAACCAAAAATCAAGAAATTAGTGAAATGTATAGTTAATTATATTATAATTATAGTACTTATTGACAAACTGAAAGTAAAAGATAATTGTAACTTCTATCTTCACAAGATCTTAAGAGCTCACATCCTTCCTTTAACTAACTGTGCCTTTAATAAATCAGGAGATAAGTATCTATATCTATATATTAATATATTTTCTTATAGATTCATAACAGGCAGTTATGATCGAACTTGTAAAGTATGGAATACCTACACAGGAGATGAATTATTATGTCTCACAGGTCATAAGAACGTAGTATACGCTATATCTTTCAATAATCCATACGGTGACAAAATCGTAACAGGAAGTTTCGATAAAACAGCTAAATTATGGGATGCTAATACAGGTACATTATATCACACTTATAGTGGACATGAAACTGAAATTGTCTGTATATCCTTCGATCCAAAAGGACGTGTATTTGTAACAGGTTCAATGGATCACACTGCTATTGTATGGGATGTAGAAACAGGACAAGAAATACATAAACTATTAGGTCATTCTGCAGAAATTGTCAGTTTGCATTTTAATACTGTTGGTGATAAAGTAGTGACTGGTTCGTTTGATCATTCGTTAAAGGTTTGGGATATTAAGAGTGGTAGATGCATACATACACTATGTGGTCATAATGCTGAAATTTGTGCAACTCAATTCAATTATGCTGGTGACTTATGTATTAGTGGTTCTATTGATAGAACTGTTAAAGTGTGGGATATAGCTCAAGGACAATGTGTTAAGACGGTGAGAGGACATAATGATGAAATATTAGATGTCTGTTTCAACTCAACTGGTTCTAAATTTGCTTCATGTTCTGCAGATGCTAGTGCTAGAATATATAATACTGCTACTTTTAATTGTACCTCAATATTGATGGGACATAGTGATGAAATATCAAAAGTATTTTTTATTTTTAATTATTCATTTTATTTTAAATAGATATGTTTTAATCCACAAGGTACTCGTGTATTGACTGCTAGTTCTGATTTAACTGCTAGAATATGGGATAGTGAGACAGGAGATTGTTTACAAACATTAGATGGTCATAATGATGAAATTTTCAGTTGTGCATTTAATTATGAAGGAGATACAATCATCACTGGCTCTAAAGATAATACATGCCGAGTTTGGACCTGTGCAAAGGATTTATCTTTAAAGGGCCGAGATGCTGCTAAATAACTTTCTCTTATTATTTTCTTCTTATTCAGATTATTATTTTTATATATATTTTGTGGTTGTTATTATCGTCCGTTACACACAGTTGATGAAAAATGACAGTTTGAATTTTCAAAATAACTTCATTTTTTAATTTCATTTTTTAATCATGTACATCGCTTCTCGTAGACAATTACCATCTCAGAAACCTATTATTAGTCGTAAGAACACAGCACCAAGAACAGTTCTTGGAGATATTTCAAATGTGAGATTAACAGATCAAATTGGTAAAAAAGCAGATAAAAAACCATCACAGTTCGTAGGACGACCTGCAATAGAATCAACACCAATGACAGATTTGGATAAAGCTGATATTGGTCAACCATTACTCTGTCCTGAATATGCCACATCAATCTACAATTACTACTCAGAAGTAGAATCAAAGTTTTGCCCTAATCCGGAATATATGATGTATCAAAAAGAAATTAATAAAAAAATGAGAGCTGTCCTTATAGATTGGCTTGTAGATGTTCATTATAAATTCAAATTACAACCAGAAACATTTTACCTAACCGTGAATTACATAGATCGATTTTTAGAAAAAGAACAGATTGAGAGAAAGAAATTACAATTAGTAGGTGTAACAGCAATGTTAATTGCATCAAAATATGAAGAAATATACTTCCCAGAAATTAGAGATTTTGTTTATATCACAGATAAATCATATTCAAGAGAAGATATAAAGAAAATGGAAGGACACATGTGTAATGTTTTAGGATTTGACTTAACAATCGCCTCACTTTTCAGATTTTTAACTCGTTATTTAAAAGCAGCTCATCAATCTGAAGAATATGAAAGTGTAGTGAAATTCATAGCAGAAAGGACACAACAAGAATATTCATTGCTTAAATACTTACCTTCCAAATTAGCTGCAGCTTGTTTATATTTAGCTAACAGATATGAAAGATTAGAAGAATGGAATGCCACACTAGTCGAATATACACATTACACTGCTGAAGATGTGAAAGAATGTGCTGAAGAATAGAAGAATGTATAAGAAAAGGTAGTACTAATTTGAATGCAGTTTGGAGAAAGTATACTAGATCAATTCGTCACAAAGCTTCTTATATCGTTTATGAATACTTACATCTTCCACCTCCAATAGTTCCAAAATAAATAATAATAAAAAAGAAATAAATAAATAAATTATAAAGAAATATATAAGATTAATAAAAATAAGATTTTTAATATGTTAATAAAAAAGGTAGTTATTATTATAATTTTTAATAAATTTGTATTTTGGTCTTTAAATAAACAAAGAAAATAAGAAACCCAAAAGCTATTGAAATTATGATCGTTTCAAAAAATCTTCTAGAAAGTTGATTTTGTCCAATCATCTTTCAGCTCTTTTAGAATCAACTTTAAAATGCAATTTGCTCGTCGTTCTTTCAGTAATGTAGCTACCTGTGGTAGAAAATTCTTCGTAGGAGGAAATTGGAAATGTAATGGTTCACTTTCCCAAGCCAAGGTATAATTGTTGTTGTTTAGTCTAATATAACTAGAAAATCGTAGGTATAATGAATGCAGGACTTGTAAACAGTGATGTAGAAGTTGTTATTGCTCCACCATCCTTATATTTACAAGATACAATCAACTCTTTAAGACCAGATTCTCAGTAGGTGCTCAAGATTGCTGGATTACAAAAGATGGTGCTTACACTGGTGAAACATCCGCTGATATGTTAAAGGATATGAACATTCCATGGGTTATTGTAGGTCACTCCGAAAGAAGAGGAAAAGGTGAAACAAACGAGCATGTTGCTCAAAAAGCATCTTATGCTTTATCAAAAGGAGTTAAAGTAATTGCATGTTTAGGAGAACCATTAGAAGTAAGAGAAGCTAAGAAATATGGTGAATTCTTAACAGGTCAATTAGCTGCTTATGCCAAAACCATCAAAGATTGGACAAATGTTGTAATTGCCTATGAACCAATCTGGGCTATTGGTACTGGTAAGACAGCCTCACCAGCTCAAGCTCAAGAAGTACATCAAATCTTAAGAAATTGGTTAAAACAAAATGTAAGTGAAAAGTTGCTAATCCACTCGAATTATCTATGGTGGTTCAGTAACAAGAAATCTTGTAATGAATTAGGTCAACAACCTGATGTAGATGGTTTCTTAGTAGGTGGTGCATCCTTAAAAGCAGATTTCATTGATATTATTAACAACAATTCATCTGTCAAAAGTGCTGGTCCAATCAATATTGGCATTAATGGTTTTGGCAGAATTGGTAGATTAGTCTTCAGAGCTGCTTTAGAAAACCCAATGATCAATATTACAGCTATCAATGATCCATTTATATCTCCAGAATATATGGAATATATGGTAAAATATGATTCAACTCATGGTAAATTCTGTGGTGATATTCATGCTGATAAAGATGTATTAATTGCCAATGGACAAAAAATTAATATCTATCAAGAGATGGATCCTGCAAATATTAAATGGAGTCAATCTAAATCTGAATATATTGTAGAATCAACTGGTGCTTTCACTAAGATGGAAGGTGCTTCAAAGCATTTAAAAGCTGGTGCTAAGAAAGTAGTTATTTCAGCTCCATCTAAAGACGGTGCTCCAATGTTCGTAATGGGAGTAAACCATGAAAAATACACAAAAGATTTAGATGTAGTATCTAATGCATCATGCACAACCAACTGTTTAGCTCCATTAGCTAAAGTTATCAATGATAACTTCGGAATAACTGAAGGTTTAATGACAACTGTTCATGCTGTAAACACACACAAAAGTATTAGATGGACCATCCAAGAAAGACTGGAGAGGTGGTAGATCTGCTTGTTACAACATCATCCCATCATCCACTGGTGCTGCTAAAGCTGTAGGTAAAGTTATCCAGAATTAAACGGTAAATTAACAGGAATGGCATTCCGTGTTCAACTGCTGATGTATCTGTAGTTGATTTAACATGTCACTTGAACAAGAATGCTTCATATGATGAAATCAAAGCTTGTGTAAAGAAAGCCTCAGAAACATCAATGAAAGGTATTTTAGGATATACTGAAGATGATGTTGTAAGTCACGATTTCTTAACTTGTCCATATTCATCAATCTTTGATGCTAAAGCCGGTATTGCTTTAACAAAGAACTTCGTAAAATTAGTATCATGGTATGATAATGAATGGGGTTACAGTAACAGAATGGTTGACTTAATTCGTCATATGGCTAAAGTTGATAGATGTTAAATAATTAAATGACTCTGAAAATAATTATTTTTGAATAGAATTGTGTTTTCTAGTAGAATAAATGAAAGAAATAACAAAATATCAATAATAATAATATAGTTATTCAACACTATAAAATTTCTAAAAATTATCTTAAATTTATATTTTCTTTTACTGTTATTGATGAAACATAAAAAACAAAAAATAAGTTCTCTTTCATTTAATTTATTTCTTGACAGATTCAGTATTTTTAACTATTTATAATATTTTATAATCTTTCAATTAACATTATTAATCCCTTTTCACTTATTATCTCTATTTCTTCATCTTCAAATATCGTTATTAATATAATTTTATTAATATTAGAAAATGACATTTAAATATATAGATCTTATAATAAAACAAACATTAATCATAATATATATTCATTAGAATTATCTAAATTAAACATCTTCTTGTTTTTCATCTACCTTAGATATTTCTTTATATTCAACTACATTTTCTTCTCTTTGATACAACAACAAAGATACTGTGACTATTACAATACCAATTAATAAACTTATATAAAATGGTAATCCCAACAGATTGATTGCATTATTGCTGTGGTTGCCATTGTAATAGCATTAGCATACTCTTTCATAACAGCATCCAAGTACTTTAACAAAAATGAAGTAGAAAATCCAGCAAAACTATTACATAATACCATATACAGTGTATATCTATCATATAACATTGTATGTTCATAAGTAAATATTTCTCTTGCCATTACAGCTGAATATATCAAATTTACAACAGTTCCCAGAAATATAACCAAATATTCTTTTCCATAAACCAAATTTCAATACTTCCTTACGCTGTAACGTCCATTGGAAATATACACACCTAAGCTTGAGCAAAAAGCTTGAATTAAGATGTAGATTAATCCAAGTGTTTCTGTGATTTTTAAAGATCCTTGACCTTGTGCTACAACAAACCGAATAATAATAAGCAGAGAGCACCCCACTGCAATTTAGTTAATCGTTTTGAAAAGAACAATTGAATTAATACACCAGTAAACAACACTTTGATATTCAACAATGTTGTTGCTGTTGCTGGATCGAATATTTTTATTGTTACATACTGCATATAGTTGTATACAAGATATATAATAGCTAGAAAGTATATATTACTTAATTAATACCAGCAACTGCTAAAAACAATCCTTGGGGAAATAATTTAATTAATCTTGTTGCACGAGCCATTGGTTTTCTACTTGTCCAGCGGAGTCTCTATTTAGCAAAGGTAAATATCAATAATACGATTCAAAGAATATGAAATAAATGGTACCCATTACACACTTGGCTATTTCTGTAAAAAGAACTAAACTCAATTTGTTATATGGAAGATCTTTTTTATCTTCCTTTAAATAAGCTTGTTTTGCTACTAAGTTATACAAAGTCCATAAGGCAACATATATTGTAATTGAGTACAGACCAGCTTTTGTGCTAGGAAAATATACACACTGTAATACAAATGAGCCATTATTTCTTATTCCAAAATTAATTCCGTTTCATTTTGAAAAGATCCTTGAACATGTGTTTTGGGTATTTTAAAGAAAGATTTTGTTTTTCTAAATTTTAGATTTAATCTATTTCTAAAATTAAATAGAAACAATGTCTAGGAATGACAGCATCAATTTGATACCTAATATCGACTATTTGGAGACACTTCCAACACCGAAGACTTATAAGAAGGGAAAAGAAGCTAATAGGCCAACGTTGCAAGTATTGCTATTGTTGTATGATATGCTAGGATTTAAGACAAAAAAGAGATTATCAAGTTACTTCAATATTTGTACAACCTGACCAAAACAAAGAAGAAATGGTATTTTTGAGTAATATAAGGAATTAGGATATTAAAGCAAAGCAGAATAAGAGAAGGAAATCAGTTGATGAGGAATATATCGATGATGATGACAGAAGAAGAACAATTCATTGGTTTGGAGGAGTGTATTTGAGATGTGTACTTAATATATCTTTTTTCCCCTTGTATTACATTCAAACAATAGATATTATAGTTTTCATAATTCTATTATTTTTTACTCTTTCAATATTGTTTTATTTTTAAGATGTGGTATTCTAGTCGGTTACAGTGGTCTATACAAAATGATATCAATTATAGTATTAAGTTATTCAATCACATTTTAACTACAATTTCAATGTCTGCTATGGTTACAAACGGTCAAGTATATTATATATATATATATATTTTTACTTTATTATTATTGAATAGATTGAAGTAGGGAGCGTATTTCCTTACCAGTAGAGAATTAGGACCAGAATTTGGTGGTGCAATTGGAATTCTTTTTATTTTGCCAATATATTTTCAGGTTGTTTAAATATAGTTGGAATTAGTTTACAAATATTTATTTTAGTATTTATTATTTGTTATTATTATTATTATATAGTATGATTTTGAAATAATCAGCCACGATGGTGATTACTTATTAATCTCTTACATTATCTTATTTATTTTTTATTCCTATCAATTTTAGGAAGGAAGTTTTTCGTAAAGTTGCATATATATATATCTTATTCACGATCTTAGGATTGTCTTCCTTCTTTATTGGTACATTCTTAAACCCAACAGATCAAACAAAACAATATGGATTTCACGGTTATCATAATATTACAGACAATTTAGAATCTGATTGGAAAGGAATGAGTAACATTTCAGTAGATGATCCATTTATTGGGAAATTTACTGAAACTTCTTATATTCAAGCTGTGGCTTGGTTCTTTCCTGCTGCT
>NGBS01000118.1:0-15993 GCA_002245135.1 Proteromonas lacertae | reverse complement strand
GGTTGATAAGCTGTATAATGTTTAACTTGTTGTAATAGAAATGGTTGTGTTGTATCAGCTAAGTTCTTTGGTTGTAATAAAGTCTTCATTGCTTTGGATAAGAATGGATTAGTCAACATCTGATCTTCTAAATCATCTCCACTATCTGATTCTACTTCAAAATCATCATCTTTCTATGTTTGGATGGTTTATAGGTGATGATAATGGTGAATAATCTGATGGAGATAATGATGACATTGGTCTTCTACTTCTTCTACTCTTTCTATCTCTTCTATAATAATAATCATCATCATCTTCATCATCATATCTTCTTCTACTTGCCTTCTTCTTCATCTTCATCTCTTTTCTCTCTTCAATTACTTGTTCTTTCTTTATTACTTCTACTGGTTTTGATTCTTCCTTCTTATTATTTCTGTTGTTTGGATGGATATGCTTTGCCTGAATCATCTCTTGGTGATGCTGTTGATGTTTTAGTCTCTTGTTTCGTTGGTTCATATCTATCACCAGGTCTTGTTATTGGAGAATGATCAACTGGCCTTCTTCTTGGTTTTACAGCTGTTTTGTCTTTGTATATTTCAAATTTCATTTCCTCTTCTTCTTCCGATGAACCACCACTTCTTCTTTTCCTTCTGCTAAGTCACCCTGCTAATATCAAAACCTATCAAAAATTGACCTGAGAATTTGAAGTGTTGATTATAGAATGGTGGATATTCCTCTACACAAAAAAATGCTTTATGTTTACAACCTTGCAAGTCTTTACTAGTATCAACTGGGATTTGGATTCTGTAAATTAGGTAATGAAATAGCACAACACAACTAATTGACTTTATTTCTCCATTAATAAGGATATTATATACCAATTCATAAATGATTGCTGTTTTTATATCTTTATTAAACCTTTGTAATTCAACATGTCCATATCCTACCAACAAATCTGAATTCTTATTTTCTAATATAATCTGTTTTCTTGGTCCAACTATTGTCCAACCGTTGTGTAGATATATATAGGCTATTCTTTCCTTCACTGTTGGTAGATCTAATGTTTTATATTCATCTTGTATATATGAAACTATCGTTTGATCAAATTGCAATGGATTTGTACCATTACTGTAGCTAATTGTAATGAAAATAATGATATTTCATGGATATCTTCAATCTCATTTCCTTTCCATCAAATTCAATTCCTGGTGGAAATCATACTTTGAAAATGGACAATTCTCAGGTATATACCATTTTAGTATATGTCCCTTTGAATCATAACGTCTAGCTGATATATTAATCTGTGAATATTGATGTCCTACTGTTGTATGGTCTGGAGATAATAAGGATCTTACAGATTCACCATAAATTGGTCTCATTTCACCTGATGATGGATTATCAAATATAGGTAGTACACTATAACCACATGACTTTTATTTCCTTCGTCTTCTACTACAAATTCGATTATTGCCATACACGAAGGATCATCGTATCTTGAAATAAAAAACACTGTTTGATCAAACATAACTTTATCTGGATTTGGTGAATAGATTGATTTGCTAAAGAATTGCCTTCCATAAAACATTCTTGTCTTTTGTGAGTAGAACATAATATTAAAACTATAATGAGCATCTTGTGAAGCAGGTACAGATGAATTAATAGGTCTTAAACTATCAGCTATACAATGATGACTTGATAAGTGTATATTTTTCTTCTAGTAACGATACCTTCTTCAGTAGCTTTTGGAAACTTAAGAGATAGATGAATGTTGGAGTATTCAATCCATTCTTATGTTGTTCATTTTTTATATTTTTAAATTTTCTGGTTAGTGAAAAAATCTGTTTCAAACACCATAAGCATTTTTTCTTTCTTCTTTCTTACATTCAATGGAAACAGGTATAATTATTTTTATTTTATATCCGCATAGAACCATCTGTTGATTTCGATACAGAGTTAGCTGCTATGACTAACGATGACATAAGACAGAAGAATATGCTTTTAGATAGTGAAATTTCAATCATGTCTTCAAATATTCATGCCATCACTATGAAAATTCGAAAATACAAGCAAGAAGGTGAAGAGAATAAAGCAAAGATCAAAGCCAATAAACTATTACCTTTTTTAGTATCAAATGTTGTTGAAGTATATATTTTCTATATCTTTATATGTTATTATATCACTAGCTTCTTGATTTAAAAGATGATGTAGAAGAAGATGGCCAAGCTATCGATGAAGAAATAAAAGGTAACAATCTAAGTGCAGTAATCAAAACTACGAGCAGACAAACAAATATTTTTACCAGCTGTCGGTTTAGTAGATCCAAAAACATTAGAACCTAATGATTTAGTAGGAGTGAATAAAGATTCTTATTTAATATTGGATAAACTACCAGTAGAATATGATAGTCGTGTAAAAGCGATGGAAGTAGATGAAAAGCCTCAAGAAGAATACAGTGATATAGGTGGTTTAGATAAACAAATCCAAGAATTAATAGAAGCAGTTGTATTACCATTAAGACAAGCAGATGCATTTATAAAACTAGGAATTAAGCCTCCAAAAGGTGTGTTGTTACATGGACCTCCAGGAACAGGTAAAACATTATTAGCTCGAGCTTGTGCTAAAGATACAGATGCAGTATTCTTAAAATTAGCTGGTCCTCAATTGGTTCAAAAATTTATTGGTGATGGTCCAAAAATGATTCGAGATGCGTTTGCTTTAGCTAAAGAGAAGATAGAAGCTGGTCGAAGTGGTGCAATAATATTTATAGATGAGTTAGATGCAATAGGTACAAAGAGGTTTGATAGTGATCAATCTGGAGATCGAGAAGTTCAAAGGACAATGTTAGAGTTGTTAAGTCAATTAGATGGATTTACAACTAATAATAAAATCAAAGTGATAGCTGCTACTAATCGTCCTGATATATTAGATCCTGCTTTGATGAGAAGTGGTCGATTAGATCGAAAGATTGAATTGCCTTTACCCACTGAAGAAGCTCGAGCTCGAATTTTGAGAATTCACAGTCGAAAGATGAATGTAGATCAAGATAGTATATATAATATAATATAATAAATAGATGTGAATTATGAAGAATTGGCTCGATGTACTGAAGATTATAATGGAGCTCAATTAAAAGCAGTATGTGTAGAAGCTGGAATGTTGGCTTTAAGACGAAATGCCAATTCAATAGAACATGAAGATTTTATGGAAGGTATAAATCAAGTAGCTTCGAAGAAGAAAGCCTCTTGATGTATTATGCCTTAAAAACATAGATTTTTTAATTGAATATATTATTATTGATATTATTGAGTTTGAAATGAGTATTATTAAATATAATTAAACTTCTGTGTATGTTTATTTTAAGAAAACAGAAATAATGAAACGAGTAAATATTTTGAAACATCAAACGAGTTTGAAATATATTTTGCTGAAATCTTTAATAGATAGGAGTGTTAAGCTTAATATTACATCTGACACAAAGGTATTTTTTGTATTTAACACTTATAGATGAAAAGAAAGTAGAAAATAATGTTTTAGTTAAAAGAATCAGATTCATACAAGAAAGGTGAAAACTATAAATATTAGTGGGAATAAGAGTAAAACAAATAACGAATTTTTAGAGAATAACTCGTTGTTGTTAGAATGTTGTTCTTCATTTACTTCACCTTATCAAATCCACTTTTCCGGGGATAATATAATAACATTAGAAAGAAATTATTATTCTGTAGATTTAGAAGAGATAATTCAGAGTGACTCTCTATCAAGTGTTGAAATTTTCACAGTAATATATCCAGTATGTGATATATTGTTGATATTGAGCGAATATGATTAGTGATAAGTAATTTGAAAGTTCAAACATAATAATGGATAACAGTATCAAGTTGTGTGATTTATTCTTAAATAATTGAGAAAAGAAGAAGATATGAGGTTTATGATTTGTGTTTCAAAAGTCCAGAAGAGTTGAATGGATTAGAATGTAATGAGAGAAGTGTAATTTGGTCAATTGGATGTATATTATATGAGATGATTTGTAAGAAATTACCATTCAATGAAGATAATAATGTGAATAAAACATTGAATAATATCCAGAGATGTAAATACAGTTTTGAAGTAGAATGTGATGATAGAATGAAAGAAATGGTAGATAGAATGTTAAAAATAAGAAGTGAAGATAAATTGAGTTTAAAAGAGTTGAAAAAGAGATGATAAAGATGAGTGAAATATTGAGAGATGATGAAGATTGTTTAATGATGTGTGAAGAAAGAAAAGAAATGTTACATTATGATGATGAATTTATTGTTATATTACCAATAACATATCCAACAGAATATTATCTTGAAAGTAAAAAAGGCATGAAATTAGAAACAGATTTACAGATTCTTACAATAATAAACCAAATGACAGAATATTTTCAATATTGTTAATGATGAAGTTATACAATAATGATTGGTATATAAAATATGAGCTGAAATTTCATATTTATCATACATGTAAAGAAAGAAAAGATTATTATTTAGATTGCATGCTATTTAATGCAGAACATAATGAATGTGATAACAAAAGAGTCACAATAAGTCCAAGTTGTGTATGTTTATGTGAAGAAGGAATGAATTATTTGTTGAGAATAATGAAACTAATTAATCCAATAAAACTAAGATTTGGTATAATTTTAACCGTTTTTATAATTTAGATGAGGTTAACATCCCATTTCAATTCCAATCATTATTTGGACTATTTTTTAACCGATTATCATATCTTCAAAAATTAGATTTATATAGTTGTAATCTTACTTTTCATTTCATTCAATCATTTGTTAAATCAATTCCATTCATGATTAAATTAAAATATGTAAACCTAAGATGTATTTAATATTTTCTTATTATTTGATATAGATAATCCAATTGGTTCAAAAGGCTTCAAATTATTAATTCCATATTTACATTTATTAATCAACAAAAAAATGAATTAGATCTTTATGAAATGGGATTAAATGATGAATCAATGATATTATTATCAGAAGAATTATATAAATATCAAAGTCTTTACAAAATCGATATAACAAAAAACAGTTATATTCATTCCATTGGATTAAAAGCATTATTCTCCAAATTTCCAATTTCAAAAATAGAATTTGATCTTAATAAAAGTAAAGAATTATTAGTGGATAAAGATATTCCAAAAATAATAGCATACATTAACCAAGGTTATTTAGATGAAAATGGATTAAATTTGAGTAATTCTGAAATTGATGATGATTTTATCAAATCATTCATTTTGTTTAGATTAAATGAGTTAGGAAAAATAAAAAGATTAGATTTGAGTAGTATAATCTGATAGTTTTCTATTATATAGATAATAGACTAACTCTTAAAAATATAGAAATATTAATAGATAGTTTACCTTCATTTTCAAATCTTAAACATCTTCAATTATATGGAAATGAAATAGGAGACACAGGAATGAAAATGTTATCGCCATATTTACATTTATTAGAAGATTCATTCAGCACATTGAAATGTTCTAGTATAATAATTTCTGTTAATATTTGACTAGAAATAGGATTGTCTTCAATTGGGTTGAAATATTTGTTAGATGGTTTAAAAAATACTAATATGAGAATCAAGCTTGATATTAGCGATAATGAAATAGATTCTAATGGCATAGAATACTTGATGAATTTTATGAAAGAAAATCGTAATATTTATAGTATAAAAATTCATAGTATATTCAACTTTATAATTTATATTTATGTAATAGATAATCCAATTCGTAATAATGGATTTAAAAACTTATTACATAAGCTAAAAGAGTTAATAAATTGGAGTGAAATTAATTTGAGTAATATTTTAATAGATGATGAAAGTGTAATGTTATTAGCAGATAAAATAGATTCAGTTGAAGAATATTGTAAAATAAATCTAAAAGGAAATAATATCAGAATGAATGGATTAAAAGCTATATGTTCAAAATCACTAGAAAAAGAAGAATATCCAATTATTCAAATGAATAATTCATCGTGGACAAATGAAAAATTGGAATATTATTTAAACTACTATATAAAAAAGAAAAGAATGTGCTACAATTTTTCAGGTATAGTCTATTAGATTCTCATAAAATAGATTTAAACATCAATGATTCTCGCATTTCATTAATTAAACATGTAAATAATTTTTATCTTAATTTATCAAACAATAAAATCAGTTACAAAGGATTAAAAGAATTAACAGATTCTTTATTAGAAGATGTTTATAATATCTCCATATTTAACAATCCAATTGGAGATGAAGGAGTAGAGATAATATGTAAGAATTTATATAAATTTATAGAAGCAGATAATTTAACTTATTGCAAATATTATTTAAATCTTTCATGTATATTATGAATATAGTATATATTAATGAATGAATAGATATAGGAATGAGTGAAAAAGGATTGAAAATATTAATACAAAATCTAAAAGACTGTACACCATTAAACTATATAAATTTATCAGGAAATGTATTAAATGAAATTGGAATAAGATTAATAATAGAAAATTACTATATCTTTAGTAAAACAATTGAATTGGATATAACAGTGAAAGAGAACATTGATAAATCAGTATTAAAAGAATTTTTAGTTACATTTTCATTTATTAGAGTAATACAAATAGATGGAATTTCAGAAGAAGAAAAGAAAGAAATGTTTAATGTCAAATAATTCATTACATAAAATATTTTCATATAATTAAATTAAATCACACTTCATTCATATACAGGAAAACCAATATCATCTGGTGATGGTTTAATTCTACGAATATTTCCACATCTATCGAGATATTCAAATCCCTTTTTTAACTCTTCTATTGCTTCTTCCATTGTCATTCCGTTATATGTAATTTCTTCTCTATTCTTATCAATTCTCTCAACAATCCTAACTTCAAATGAAAAAGGATCTGCATTAACTTTAAACACTGTATTTGGTTCAGATATAGAAAACTCTTTCAATGAATTTATTAACGATTCCATTGAATATAATGCACTACTTTTTTCTTCTTTTTTTACATGATTTTTATAACTTTTGTTCAATACTTTAAAACTATCATAGATATGAGGCATTAGTTTCTTATATTTAAATGAATTGGGATTTATTGTTTTTTTTAGCTTTTCTAAACTTTCTAAGAAAATATTCTCATCTTCACATTCTTCATTACTCATTATATTACAGTTATTCTCTAATTTTATTAGTTTATTAATTATTCTATTTTGTCTTGATGAATATATGTTAAATGGAGGAGATTTAGCTACACTAACACATTTATATTTTTTTGATTTATCCTTCATTTTCAAAATAAATATATGACAAATAAATATTGAGGAGAGTGTTTACTAAGTCGATCATTCATTGACCATGCTTTAAGTTCTGAATTTATTTCGTATTTCTTATATGGAATCACTTCTTTACCAATGAATATTTTATATTCACTTCTTTTATTATTTTTTAGTTTTTCTTCTTCAACTACATCACCAATATGATAAACATTTCCAAATTCATCAGCACGACCAAAAGCACCACAAATTAAAACACTAGTATTCGTTGGGCAGAATGTATTTGCAATTATAGGCCTTCCACAAAATCTAGTGTTCTATAGATAATATTAAGACTTTAAATACAAAATGTCCTCCAATACTATGATCTGGAAAGCATAGAATATTCTTTGATGTTTTATTTTTGAAATTTCTATGATATGAAGGTTTCCAGATAATATTTTCATCAAAATATATCTGATATTCCATCAAAATAAAAAATCAAAAAATAATGAAACGAATATATTTTCATTTTATAAAATGATATAACAGTGTTTTTAATTAAATATTAGAATAATTTTATAATTAGATTCAAAAATTCAAACCATTTTCACACACTATCCATCAAAATAATCATGTGTTTATAAAAAAGTAGAATAACTGAAAATATCAAGCCAAACAAACAGAAACATCGTTTTTGTTTTTTTCTCTCATTATAAACTTATTTATCTCAATATTTCACTATTTATCAGTATGAATATATTTTTACGTTTATTTATTTTGTTATGTTTTATTAATAAAACTTCAAATCTTCTATTTCCTTCTTTTCTAATATTTTTCTAATAGATAAACATAAAATATAATGGGATGCGGTTCTAGTTCTGAAGAAATAATAGATCCAACACATGTTAATAAAACACATTTCAGCATTGAAAGAGTAGTTGGTCAAGGTGGTTTTGGTAAGGTTAATGCCTGTGTTCACAAGCCGACGTATTTAATTATCATATTTAATAATATGTATAGAGGTAAATGGTATGCAATTAAAACATTAGAAAAATTAGAGGTTATTAAGACACAAAATGCAGATATGATCATGAATGAACGGAATCTATTGGTAGATGTTCATAATCCCTTCCTTGTAAATATGTTTTATGCATTTCAAGATGATAATAATTGTTATATGGTAATGGATCTCTGTTTAGGTGGAGATTTAAGATATCAATTAAGACATAATCCACAAGGTCATTTTGACGAAGAATCTACCAAATTCTACATAGCCTGCTTATTATTAGCATTAGAATATTTACATTCAAAACATATAATTCATAGAGATATAAAGCCAGATAATATGTTATTAGATGCAAATGGTTATATTCGTCTAACCGATTTTGGTATATCTCAGAAATTGAAAGAAGATGGTTATTGTTATGCTGGTAGTGGTACTAGAGCCTATATGGCACCAGAGATCTTACATAGTGATCATAAACATAACCGAATATCAGAATTCTATTCAGTTGGAATAGTTACCTATGAATTTCTTTGTGGTAAATGGCCATTCGAGTTTCAAGGCCATTCCAATGATCAATTAGATCCTAGTGATGCTGTTAAAAGAATGGGAGTTGAACTATCACCAGCTGCTTCTTCTTTCTTAGTTGGAACTTTAGAGAGTGATTGTCATACACGATTAGGACATAAGAATGGAGTGAAAGACTTAATTGAACATGAATGGTTTAGTCATTTTGATTGGGCTTCGTTTAGAAAGAAGGATATGGATGCACCATTTAAACCGGATATAAAGAAAGCCAATTGTGATACTGGTAAGAATGATTTAGGTGATGCATTTGATGTGGAAGAAGCCCCAAAGGAGAAATTATCACCAGAACATCAAGAATTATTTGCAAACTATAATTACAATACTAAGGTTGAAGTAGATGAGAATGGACAACCAGTTTATGATTTATTATCAACAGCAGGTTATGATTTAGAGCCAAAAATGAAGGACCAGATGTAGCAATAATTCATTAAGATAAATCTAAATATAATTATGTGTTTTTTTTATATATTTTTACCATTTTTGGGTGTATGAAAACAAGGCTTGAAGAGGCTTGTTGAATCTTTGACTTTTGATCTGTCGTTAGATTAGTAATGAGTGAAGAGAATCAAAACGACAATGATATTGTATTTATTTTTAATTCTATTTACCTGTTTATAGAAATATAGCAACTTAGACGACTATGAGATTGGCGCTACAATCGGAACTGGATCATTTGGAATAGTAAGAGTTGTGGAACATAAAGTATAGTTTCACGATTAATATTTTTTGTTTTAGAAAACAAGTGAAGTATTCGCTTTAAAAACAATGAAGAAAGAAAAAATCATTAAACAAAAGCAAATAAGACATATCATGGATGAGAAAAATATACTGGTACAAATTTATCATCCATTCATTGTCTTAACAAAAGCTGCTTTTCAAGATGCCAAATCTTTATATCTTTTGATGGAGTATGTTCCTGGAGGAGAATTTTTTTCATATTTAAATCTCAAGGGATTGCTTGATGCAGATGAAACAGCATTTTTTACATCACAGATAGTCCTAGCTTTTGATTATTTACATCAACTGAATATTGTATATAGAGACTTAAAGCCAGAGAATCTATTAATTGACAAACATGGATTTATCAAAATAACTGATTTTGGCTTCGCTAAAAAAGTAGATTTCAAAACTTACACATTATGTGGAACACCTGAATATTTAGCTCCAGAGATTATACTAAATAAAGGTCATGGCACTGGTGTTGATTGGTGGACACTCGGTGTATTGATTTATGAAACAATGGTAGGAGAACCGCCCTTCTATGCAGATGATCCAATGCAAGTTTATCAATTGATAGTTAAAAACAAAATAATAGTGCCAAAATTCATCCAAGATAATACAAGAGATTTGATAAAGAAGTTATTATCATCAGATCTGACTGAGAGATTAGGTTGTTTGAAGAATGGAGTGGATGATATTAAAACCCATAGTTTCTATTCAAAAATTGATTGGGAGAATATCTATAATAAACAAGTCAAACCAATATATATACCAAAAGTAACAAGTGCTGGTGATACTTCTAATTTCGATCCTTACGATGAAGAACCAATGGAACAAGATAGATCTGGAATAATATTGGAAAATAACCCTTTCGAAGGATATGATTATGTTAACTTTGACAGTAAGGTGTAATTAGTCTTTATATTTTATTTAATGCTTACTCTCATTACAGTTTTTTTTCATTCATTGTGTTTCTTATTAAGAATTATTAAAATAAACACATTATACAATATGTATTGAAAGATATTACTTAGATTTCCTGGAATTCAATAATAAATCTATTCTTATTTAGCAAATGGAGTTGCTTCTCTTGGTAAAGTATCAAAATATTTCTTAGTCTCTTCAAGTTTGGCTATTGTCTCGTCAATCACATCAAAAGTTTTAGGAAGGGGAATATGGAAACTGTCAAAAATAGAAATCATTTCAAGGTCAAAATTTAATTTCTTTGGTTGACTAGTTTTCTTTTGATTCCTCTTCTTCTTTGGAGCAGCTTTTACGAAGTCAGTTTCTTTCTTTTCCAACAAATGAACTACTTGACCATTAGGTAATGTTATTTCTTTTTTAACTTCAGTTGGTTTTTCTTCATCAGCTTCAGAGTTTTCATTTTGTTTATAAGAATTTAAATATTTAATTAATAAATCACATTGTTGGATTTCTTTTGTCCATGGTTTAAGTTTTGATTCTATTTCTTTTCTTATTCTTTCTTCTTCTTCTTTCTTCTTTCTATCTATCTCCTTCTTTTGTTCATATTGGATATGTTGCCAATACTTCAATTGTCTTGAATATTTATAATATTCATCAGCTAATACCTTTTGTTGCTTTCTCTTATCTTGCATTTCTTGGTACAAATCACTCATTTGTTGTTTCTTTTCTTTCTTTAATTCTTTCAATTGAGGGATCTTTGATTGTTGTTTTTTCTCTTGAATGCTGTCTAAAATCTTACGTTGTTCGTCTTGTTGTGAATGTAATTCACTTAATTTTGTGTTACATTCCTTTATTTGTTCACGGAGTTGCTTAAAGATCTCTTTATCGTTAGATCCTGTAACTGCTGGAGTTTCTACCTTTGGCTTTGTTAATTCTAATTCTCTTTTGCTTTGATTTAAATTCTTTAATTCATTTATTAAACTCTTTTCTTGTAATTTGGATAGCTCAGATGAATCTAATAATAATAATAATAAATATATAGTATATACTTTGTATATATTCAATTTCTGCAATTCTTTCATCGATTTGTTCGATTGTGGAGTATTTTGATGAACTCTTTTGTTTTCTTGCAGCATCATGTTCAGCGTCTCTTCGTTCTTCCATTTTATCCTTTTGCTCGTATAAGTGATTTCTGGTTTCTAAAATTTCTCCTATTTCCTTTTGTAATTCTTTCATTTTATTGATTGCTTTATATTTTGGATCCTATATCAAAATATTAATTCCATTCATTTCATACATTTTCGGAACCTTTATTACCTTCGAATAACTCTTTGATTTCCTTGTCAATATTAGCTATTTCTTTTTTCAAGTTATCCATTCTCATTTGCATGGATTTGCTTTCCTCAGCTTGCTTGTTTCGATCTGGTTTAGCAACTTTTACTAATTTTTTAATTTCTGCTTCACAATCTAAGGTCATATAGTTCTCTGGTAGCTCTTGCTTATTATTCTGTCTTTTTGGTTTCTCCTCAGCATCGTCTACTGGACTTTCAACTTTTGGTTCTTCAACTGTATCAGACATCTAAACAATAGATTATAAAGAATTTAAATAGGATTTAAAAATGCAGAATGCAAGAAAAAAACACAAATAAGCAAGAACCGTATTTAATTTATATCATACTTCAATATTCCGAGATTTCTAGCAAACTATTCCAAAAAATAATGACAATGAAAAATCATGTCGGTTGATGGTTTTCTGATTAGTAATTTTTGGATCTGCTTATATCTTTAGATCCAGCGAGGTTATGCTTATTTAAATTCGAAATTGCTAATTATCTTAATTTAGTTAGAATTTAGATGAAATATTATGTCGTTTATTTGTGTTATAGTATCATGTTTTGTTATTAATATAATATTTATCAGTTTATTCTCATTGAGAATGATATACACAATTGGGTAATATAGTGTCCTTCTAAAAAGAGATTTGAAATTATTTTGTCTTTCTAAACTTCTTTTTTTTTTTCATCAAACCTAGATCATTAATCTATTTATGAATATTGTTCTATAAATTTCATCTCTCTTCACCTAACCTTACTTTTTAACTACATTTCATCCTTGTCATAATAGAATTTTCATTTTAATATAAAATTCCTATTTAAATGACAATTTATTTTGATAAAAACAAGTAAAGTTGTTTTTTGAGGTAATGCTCTTTAAACGAAGATCAATTTATTATATCATATACATTATCGTATTAAGCTTTCATGAATCTTTCTCACTATCATGTGACGCTATCGATAATTGGCCTGCTACTGAAGAAGGTCATGTAGCATCTATTTCTTGTAAAAATGGAAAGTTTGGAACTAGACAAAGATTATGCGCAAATGTAAATGGTTTGGCTACTTGGGAAGTTATTGATGATACTAATTGTCGTATATTAAAGTATCTTCTATTTATTTAGATGATCCATATCCTACTATGTTTGAATATTCATATGATAATATTGAAGGATATTTAAATATCCCATTTCAAGCACTTCATCCAGATATAAAGCCAGCGTACAATTTATATACTTTCTCTTCATCAAATTTACCAGAAGGTATGGTAATATCAACAAATGGTACTATTTCTGGAACTCCCACTAAATTGTATGATAAATTAGAAGCAACCATATCTGCAACATATCAAACTACATTAACCACCAAAATATCCTTTAGAATAGTTGCACCAGATACTGTATCACCGTCATGTAAATTTGATTTAACCATCCAATTTCGTGTTGGATTAGCACAAACTGTCATACCTCGATGTAATAATGTAGTAATTAGTACTACAGTATCTCCTAGTTTACCTGTTGAAATGAAACTATTTCCTAATGGAGTTTTAACAACGAATGGATTGAAATATGAATATCAACCATTTGAATATACATTCACATTCACCTTCAATGATCAATCAAAATCCACTACCAAAACAACAATTTCTGCAATTAAAGAATTGCATTGTTATTATAGTATTATTGATCCAGTCTATATAAGTCCAATAATGCCTATTACGTTTAAAAAACCAATTTGTACAACACCTATGTTTACTATAATTATCAAAGATGGATATTTACCACCAGGATTAACATTAGATAATGATATTGGTACTATTAAAGGAAAAGTATCAAGATATATAACTGAAGTATGTCAAGTTAGTTTTATTATTGGAGATATATCTAATTCAGTATTTGAAACTATTACATTGAATATCAATGTAGTTAATCCTCATGATTTTAAAGGTATTACAATGAGAGTTGGTCCAGAGAATGTTGGTAATACATTTGCTGTAGAACCTTCATATTCTTTATTTGTAGATGGAACTTGGAATTCAGGTGTAAGAATTATTGATGAGTTGTATTATGTTGGTACTGAAATGCCTGAAACTGCATATAGATATACGGAAGATTATGTTTTATTCTCAGCATTATTTGAAGCTACGACGGAAGGTACTTATATGTTTTCAACTAATTATGATGATAGTAGTGCAGTATTCTTTGATGATATGACAGAACCAAAGTTAATAACTGAATGGTGGTATGAGTATAAAACATACACAGTTAATTTGAAAACCTGGTTTTTACCCTATTAGAATCTTAGGTTTCGCTCAAAGTGGACAACAAAGTATTGAAGCTACATATAAAGGTCCAAATGATGCTGATTTTGCTTATATATCTAAAAATGGTCCGTTTTATGCTGATATTCAACCCTTACAAGATTTTACATTTGAAAGTGATGTAATTAAAGTGAATTTTGATGCTCCAGTAAAGATTACTCCAATTACTATTGGTACATTAAATGAATATACTTATGAACCTGCTTCATTGGATAATGAATTAACTGAAATGGCTCATTTTCATTATTTTGGTACAACTGCTTTGAATAGTAAAGATATTAACATTGATAATCGAAAATTATTAACTGTTAAAGTGACAGCTAAACTTGGATCTATTATAACTGTAACGGCTAGTTATGCCTTATCATTTGTAGCTGGTGGTTATGCTACTAGTTATAGAATGTTTGCAGATTATTATCTCATAGAGAATAAACAGTGTGATGATATTAATGTAGATTATATTAACACATTAACACCAAGAATAAGTAAAGCAATAGCATTGGATAATACAGAATTAATTAAAACCGCAAAGTTACCAAAAGAATTGACAAGAGAGTATTTTGGTTCATGGCAGTTAAATATACAACTATGTTGTATTGTAGTGATACAAATATACAGTTTGTTGTAGAAACATCAGGTGGAGCTGCTATTATTGCAGGTGGTAATGCGATATTGAATAAGAATATGTGTTCTAAAGAAACTATAACAAAATCATCATTTTTTGAAGAACCGCAGTTTTTGAACACCGATTTTTATATATGGAAAGGTACAGATCAAGATACAATCCAATTTCACATTAACACAATATAGTAATAACAATGCAATCACTGAAACAAACTATTTCATCCATTCTTATATTAATCTTACACCTGAAGCTTATTATACATATTCATCTGTTGAATATGAACAAGGTATTGAAATCTTAGAGAATGCAATAATTACTTATCCACCTGAATGGGTTGGTAGATTTACTTCTTTTACATCAGAACCTCCATTACCTTCTGGATTATCATTTGATAGTATTGGATCAATAAAAGGTACTCCAAATGAAGTAATAGCTAGTCCTGTTGTGTTTAAAATAACAGCTAAAGGTGCAGATTCACATTATATTTTCAGTGTGAAAATGAGAATTCTTCCTGCTTTAGAACCATTTACATTCTCATATCCAGAAGTATCCTTAAAGATGGGTGAAGAATTGTACGAAGTAAAACCAACAGTATCAAATCCATCAATTGTATTTTCATTTGATTTTGATGGGTGGTGCTCCAGTTGGACTTAAGATTGATCATAATACAGGTGTTATTAGTGGATCTCCAAAACAATCTATTTCTGGTACTATAAAGATATTATGCACTACTTATGCTAAGACCTATTCAACAGATTGGAAACTTAATTTAGAAGGATGTAAATCAAATGAAATATTAACTACAATCAGCTATTTATCTTATGATAGTTTATTTAAAGTGAAATTGATGGAATATTCTGATCTTACATCCACTAATGAAGTAATATATGAGAATGAAGATCATCATCAGAACAAAAAATATGATTTTGTCATTTGTGCTCCTCCAACATCCAAATATGTAATGCAAATTACTAATAATGGATTAAAAGGACCAGATTATGAAATATATTTCAATTCTATTCTATATACGAAAGGTCAAATGTTTTTTGGTAATGATTTTGTTGAAATACCATTTACAATACCAACAATGATAAACCAGATATAATATACATTCATCCAGTTATTGATTCACTTATTAATTCAAATTTCTACGTTTCACCATATGCTGTTAATGGAGTTACTGGCTATAATCTTAAATTACCTGCTTCATTACC
>NGBS01000594.1:0-158669 GCA_002245135.1 Proteromonas lacertae | reverse complement strand
AAAATCTACTATATGAATAGTTATTAAATATATGGAATAGTCTTTTTTCTTTATATTGATAAAATTGAGGATATAAATTCTGATACTTCTTCTTATAAGCTCTCATTGAGTCTTTTATTTTTAATTTTTCTTCAACTACAACATTATTGATTATTTTATTAATAGTAATGATTTTGGTAGTTGCTGTGCAAGTTCTACAGAAACTATTACTACCTACGAAATTATGTAATTTCATTAGTTTTATTATTCCAATCATATCACCTACTATACTTACCAAATATATATTATATTTGACACCTTCTAACTCTATACGCTTTAATAAATATATTGTTTAATTCATCAACTACTAATTTTGTAATATCATTTATATTATCATCATTATCACTTATTATTTATTACTTGAAGTAATTTACTGTCATTATAATTATTTAATACTTTTGTATGATAAAACATTTACACTTTTTTTAATAAAGCTAAAGTGATTTATTTCAACACCATCACTACTGATCTGTAACAAAATATGTCTGAAATTTTCTCTATTTACATCTAAATTATAAAATGTTTTTGTAATTGTTACTACTATAAATGCTCTTATATTTGCTTTTATTATTATTAATTGAATCATCAAATTTAATTATTTTCTTCTTCAACATTTTTTCTAATCCCACTTTCAATTGTAATATAATTATTTTTGTCTGGTTTTTTTAATCCTACTACCTTTTCAACATAATCTCGTAAAGGCTTGAATGTTTCTTTTAAATGTAAATTCTTTATTGTTTCTATTGAGTTTAATTGTTTCAATAACTTATTTACTTTATCTTGAGATATAGAATTCTTCAGAAAGAAATAGTATAAGTATACCGATAATTTTTCTTTATCACTATCGCCATTTCTACCTTCATATTCACTATCTCTATCATCATATAATACTGAATCATCTAATATTTCATCGTTATCATCATCATCATCACGAAAACCAACATATCCATCATCATTACCATCTCTTCCATTTTTCATCTACAGCTATTTCCTCTTCATCAGTCATTATTTCTAATTCAATTTCATCTCCATCATTACTATCTTCATCATATACATTATTATTTCTATTAGAAATGTCATTCTTTGTTATATTATTAAGAATATTATAATCTTCATCATTAGTATTATCATCATTGTCAGAACTATCTGTTTCATCTTCATAACCATCTGCTGCAATATCATCATATTCGTTACTTATATTATTATTATCACATCTATTCTTTTATTATTGTGTGTATCTTCTCTATTAATTACTTTTTCTCTTCTTTTTCTTTTTCCTCTATTCATTACACTATCAATATTTATTTCATCTAGTGAAATATAATGAACTTTATCTTCTACAGAGTATTGAATAATGTACTTACCTTTTCTATATTCTTCATTAATTGTTTCTTTAATTTTCAAAAAATCTAATACAGCTGATTTATTGTTTCTACTTGATCTTGTAACATATCCTTTACTTTGTATTGTATAATTATATGACAATATTCTATCAATTATTACATTTGTTAAATAATAAGGAAAATCAATTCTAATTGATTTACCAACCAAATATTCCATATCTTCCACTGATTTTTTACTAGTATAATTTCTTTTGAATAAAAATGGATTGATAGAATCTAATACACAATAATTATTATTTATATAATCTATATCATTAATACTACTTACCATTTTTTTTATTATAATTGATTGTTTTTCCCTTTATTACATTAAAACTTTTATAGAATTGAGGATAATATAATTTCTCTATTATAACCTCTTCATTTGCTTTCTTTATAATTTCTCTATCCAACTCTCCTATTACATCAAATACATATTTTACACACTTTCCAAAATCTCTGTATTTATTATTAATTCTTTTATAACAATCAATTAACTTATAAAACAATGGTATATTTCTTTCTACATTTGTAGTAATTACTTTACTGAAATATATAAAAGCAAGAAATAGAAAGTTATCAATAACTTTATCCATTATTACATCTTTTTCATTATTATAGAAAGAAAATCTTCATTTTTATTATCTAAATTTTGTCTTAAGTAATATTGAGCCACTTTTGTAGATATGAATTGATTTTTATAAATTATAATAACATTAAATCTTAACAATGTAATGATGATGGATGGTTTGTCTGTTTGAAAATATATATTTACTTTCTTATTATTGTATATATTAATTAATTCATCAATATTTGTGAATTCTTCATAAAAAACTACTTCATAATATTTTTGAGTATTTTCATTGAAATTATAAATAGTATCATCAACTACCAACACGTTGTAAGAATTACTATAATAAACATCATCATGTATTATATTAGGGTATAATTGAACTAGAATGTCTAAAAATTTCATATTTATATATAAATATTAATTCTCTTTTATTCTTTTTTATTCTTTTTTATTTTTTCATTATAAAGTAATATAATATATATCTATATAATAATAATAATAATAGTAATAGTAATAGCAATAGTAATAAGCCAAAGGGGGAAATAACCGTTATATTGCTACAGAGTATTCTTAAGTCATCCTGACAAATAGTCAGTGGCTTAGGTATCTATTATTACATTTATAATGGATGATGAGTATTAGTCACCATTATCTGTTTCTATTATAAAAACCATACATCAAATGTATAGGAAGCTTTTATTTTACCTGTATATCAGTTTATAATAACACTAATTCAAATAATCATTAGCTAATGATACTTTTGCATATAACATATTCGGTGTTATCTTAGTTGTTGTAATATCCAACCTAAATAAGAAACAAATCCAATTCGAACATTTACTACTGAATTAATAGTATAAACATGTGGAAGATTGTAATATTCTCTTAGGTTTATCATATTCTCTCTTCTCTTCACTTCCTATATTCACAATTTGGCATAACCAAGTCGAAAAATTACTCACTATACTCATTCTACTCACATGATAGTAATTTGTTGTAACATTAGTATAAATACAATCACATATAAAATAATTCCTTGAATCTATTGAAATTTGATTTTTAGACAATAACTTATATAGCCAATAGATTAATTTGCATATTTACTTTCTCCTTAACCGCCTTTCACTTCACATTTTTACTTGGATATTTATTTTAAGCATCTTTATGTGAATCAAACATCAAATTGACATGTACACTATATATTATTATCTATTCACTATAATAAAAATAATCTAAACTTATACATTCATTTAATTTCTCAAAACTTAAAAAATGAAACGAATATAATTTTTGAAATACACTTTAATTCTTTTTTCTTCTGTTGTGTTATGAGTATATATAGTATATAATTTTATATAGAATATAACAATGGCAGCACAAGTGTTGTTATTACAGATAAGAAATATACAAAACAATACAAAGAGCAGGAATTGATTATAATTGTTGAAGGAAGTATAATATTATCATATATGTTAATTAGATAATAGTTCTAATAATTAAAAATCAAAGATATTATAACTAAGGGAAGAATTAAGAACATTTGAAGAAAAAAATACAACTATCATCTTTGATTTAGTCTGTCTTACTAAAGCTCATCAACTACATATACAAACTTTTACCTTGTTAATACATTTGGCACTTTTGATGTACAACATATTATTCGAGTTATAAGTAGTAGGAAATTCAACTATTTCTGTTAATTTAGCATATTGGTATTATAGCAATTATCATATATTTTATTATCTAAATTAGGTGTCAGACTAGGATAATTAGAATATAAACCAAGTTTACCATCAACGATTAATCCAACAAATACAAATAAGTATAATTGTTATTATAATATAAAATAGTAAAGTCTGATGATGAAGAAGCTAAGATGAATTAGTATATTTTTTATAATTATTTTTGTTAGGATGAATTATTAGGTATGTTTATTCAACAATTGGTGTGATTTCAGGTGTTGCCAAAACAGTAACTGTAGAAAAGACATATATCGTAAGTTCAACAATTCATTCGATGAGAACACGAAAATTAAGTATGATGATACGAATATTCTGATTTTATTTTATTTATTCATAGTAATTAAAAAACTTGGAAGCTTCTAAACCATCTCCAATTCAAGAGTATTTAGCTGATGTTATTCTTGGATTAATTGATTTAGAAACAGTTCAATCATTGTATTTATTGAATCAAGTTAATGATAATCCTATATTTAAGAAGTATTTGATCTATTATTTACTCTATTAGTTTTTACTCCATTATATGAAAATAACATTTGGATTTGTATATAGTGGTATTATTGAGTTAGTATATCCAGTATTATTTTTATTATTTTATAATAGGTAAATGAATATATTCTTATAAGTATATTAGTATATTATTCTTATTTATATATTGTTAGTAGAGTATTGAATATAATTTCAATAATTCAAAGTATATTCTTATTTATATATTATCATTAGATGAATTGCATTAGAATTCCAGGTGAAGAACAGTAGAAACATCCAGTTTATATATTATATTTTATAATTAGAAAAAGTATAACTATTTTAGTATATTATATTTTATTATAGCTGTTTAGCATTGTACTAATCGATGAAAGGCAGAGAATATCAGCAACTTGCATGTTAAGCTATACTGGTATGTTTTAATTTGTTATTATGTTTATAGATATTATAGATGATTATATAAGTATTATAGTTATTTTTATATTTTAATAGTTATTTTATTAGAATAGCAACAGAATTCCAGGGGAGAAGAATATTGATTCAGTAATTTATCTATAATATATGTTATACAGTGTATTTATGGGGTTTAGCTATTCAGATTAACATAATAATACAGCATATAGTGCTGATATGAAAAATATTTTGATATCTTCTTAATTAGAAGCAATTAGTCAAAAATAGCAATATGGCTCTATTTAACTACACACACATACATCAAAAATCACATAATATCATGATTACATTCAATTACCTAGTCAAAATTAATATCGTCCTTTCTGGAATACTCCTATACTATACATATCGTATATAGGTAGTGATTACGTATAAAATTTATTAACATATTTCAGTCCCTATTAGCCAAATACGTGGTATTTAAAATCAGTACAGTTCGAGATGTATTATAGTTTTTAAAGCTAATAAATGATATAAATCAAATAAAAATATATCAATGTTATTATTTATGTTTGTTGTTATTCAATTATAATGTAACATATCAAAAACAGACGAATGACATGAAAGAGGTAATTATGAAACTAAGTATACTATGATAAAGCTCAAAGCATGATACATCGTTTGACAAATTTTTACTATTTTATTCCTTATAGTTATTGAGAAAAATCTATTTAAAGTCACAAAAAGCACTTAGAAAATTCTTATCGTGTTCCAAATTTTGATAAAAATCAAATTTCGTTATTTTTGTTATATATTTACATAAAGATGATGAGAAAAGGGAAAAGGGAAATAAGAGAATGTGGGTATTTATTTATAAAAGTAAATGATCATTTTAACTCAACCCTAATCTCAACTACATTTCTTTATTAAAAGAAATCTATTAAACAAACAAATTACAACAGCAATAAACAATATTTTAATTCAAATGTTCTAATACATATTTATAAACTATTCCTTTCTTTATATACATATTACTATAACTATCATTCTCATTCAACTTCATTTTAGGTAATATTGCTTTACTTAATAAACTATTAATATGTTTTCTATATGGTTCTTCTAATTTATAATAAACTTCTAAATAACTATTATTATTATTATTTTCATTATTTTCACTTTTCTTTATTAAACCATTCAATCCAATATCTGGAATTAATACATATTCATCTACTTTAACATATTTCAATAATACTTCATATACATCATTTTTATTACATATATATAACATTATTTCACCTATTCTATTTCTTTCTTTTTCTTCTTCACTTAGCTCATTTTCTTTACTTTTTAATGTCTTTATTAATAATTCTTCATCTATTGCTGGTAATAAACTAACATATAGCCATGGTTGATAATTCCCATTTGGATCTATTTTAAAATCGTTTCTATAAAAATGAAATATTGCAGATTTAGGATTTGTCATTAAATCTCTATAACAGTTTGGAACTAATTCTAAACTTTTGGATGGTAATACACTCATCAATTGTTCATTACTACTAAATGGTTTGTTTAAATCAAATATCCAATTACATTCATCAATTAAACATAAATCACTTAAAAATGGAGAATAATGATAAGGATAATACCAACTCCAACTAATACATCCATTATAATAATAATTAATAATCCATTCTATTCCTTTCATATATTCCATTGAAACTTTCTTACTAAATACTTCTACATCTTCATCATTTTCCAATTCAAATTTTATTATATAATATCTTTCTTTATAACCATCTTCTTCTAAATGAACTTTATCTTCATATACCAATTTCTTTTCATTATAACATTTTTCATGGATTTCATTTACAAATAATTCTTTTGTTATATCTCTTTCTTTTTCTTCAATTATTTCCATTTTATCTTCCTCTTTCATATCAATTTCTTCTTCTTCTTCATTAAATATTTCTTTTCTTAATATTTTACTATATCTATAATTATCTTCATCATTATAACCACCATCATTTAATAATACTGCATTATTACATATTCTTTTATTTGGTTCATTTTCATTGTCATTATCATTATTATTAAAAGATCTTTTTATTGGTTCATTTTTGTTTTCCATTTCATTATTCATTTTCTTTGATATATATTCTTCATAACTCTTTCCATTTTCATATCGTAATTTAAATATTATTGGTTCTAACTTACTTAATTCTTTCAAATATTTGGAGATTCTATCAAATTGACATTTGTTATTCTCCATTAAATAACCACCTATTTCATTGAAATATTTCTTATAATATAATATCATCACATCTATTGCACCTTCTCGAATATTGATACTTGGGATATGAGGTAAAAAATCATTTCCTACAAACATAATTAAGAATATAAAATCATCTATCACATGTTCAAAATTTAATTCAATATTTAAATTCTTAAATTCATTAGCACTAAACTCAATCCTTCCTAAATATTCTCTCAATGTTGAGATATTTAATATTTCATATAAACTTTTATATATTATGTCATTTATGTCTTTATATTGAATTCTATCATTTTCACTAGTATTGGTATTTTCTCTCAATATTTTCATATTTACTTCATGAGTTGCTAATGATAAGATTATTAAATCTGCATCTAATCCATAAACACAGTGACTTGTATTAGCATTATAACTTGGATATAATCTTTGTTGACGAATAAAATTCATTATTTTATGTTCACCTTCTCCTACTACTTCACTACTGTTAAATATTATTTTCACATTCTTTAATTTCTCATTCTTCATTAAATCATTTCTTATAAACTCTTTTATTCTCTTGTTTAAATTTATCATAAATTTTGTACCTGGAGTTATTGCATTACTATCCCATTTCTTATTATATTCTGGAGGGTTTAAACCATTCTTTTTCATTTCTTCTATTATTTCTTTTGATGCTTTTTCTTCTATCTCTGCATCTCGAGCTGCATTGGCTCGACGAATTCTTTGTTGATTCATTTTTGCTCTTGGAGCAACACCATCTATGGCAATGTAAATCAGATTATTTGGATGAATCATGAATATTAATCTTTTTAACAGTTTTATTATCAATTCATACATCTCTTCTTCTGTTTCTGGTGGTTCTACTCCTTGTGGATGACAAACTGGATGTATTAATCTATATAATACAATAATTATATATTTATATATATTATCAATTATACCCATTCGTGTCTATATAAAAATTATCAATATCAAAACCATTTGGATCATTTAGACCATAAGAATTTTCATCAAAAACAGTATTACTTTTAACAGGCTCTATGATTTTAGGATATTTATTACATAACCACTTATATAATGCAGGAATTCCCATTTTCTAAAAATGAGAATTACAAACTTGTTTGAAGAAAGTGTATTTTTGTATTAATTTTTAATTTCATGTCTATCTTGCAAAAGAAGCACAAGTTATCTGTATTTATACTTTTATTGCTATAATCATAGGCAATTTATATCCCTGATACTGTTTCTAAGGAGTTTATTCCTTTATCTTGTGAAAGACCAAAAGTATTATAGATATTATAATTTTTGTAGTGTCTTTTTCCATTGGTGAATATTCCAGTAATTGAATATATATTAGAATGGCTTTCTTCCAACGGTGTAACAAATTTATATCTGTGTTTGAGAAAAGGTCGAGCTGATGAGTTAATCAAAGATTATATAAATAATCTATATGATCAAGAGTATTATTATATCTTATAATGATATAGTGACTATCAAATGAAAATAGAGTTTATACAACCAGATAATGCCAAATCTACAGGTGATTTCCTTCGCCATTTAGACAAATTAGGCGTATTAGTTTATGAAAACGATGATAATGAAAATGGTGAATCAAAAAATTCATCTTTCATATTAGTAGATGGAGATGTTATTACAAATATCAATTTAGCAGATGCAATCAAAGATCACAACAGTTTAGAAAGTAAAAAGATAGAAAAGATGATTACAGTCTGTTTTTCCAAATATCAATTACATAATCACAACCGTGATATCAATAGTGACTTGGTGGTATGTTATGATAAAGAAACTAATCAAATGGTATATTATAATGACGAAATTGAGAAAGGATTTATCGAATTAGAAAATGAGATTTACGAAACTCACAGTAGTGTCAAAATAAATTACAATTTAATCGATAGTCATGTATATATCTGTTCACCAAAGGTTTTGGTACGATTTAGTGATAATTTCGACTATCATAATTTTAGAAGTGATTATATAAGTAAAGAAGTAGCAAATAGAGATTTTGAAAAAGACTTTTATTTTAGTTTATTTATACCAAATAATATATATTTAGGTGATATAAATGTACATATATATATTTATATATATATATTTATTTAATAGTCTCCTTATACATATGATAAGACAAGTCAATCAATAATAGGTAGATGGTTATATCCAATAATTCCTGATAGAAATATAACAAGAAAAACTAATTATACATACCGTCATGGTAATTATATAGATGAAAATGTGAATATTAGTTTAATCGATACACTCATTGAAAGAAGTGTAATAGGTTCAAATACAACAATCGATGATAATTGTATAATCAAAAATAGTGTAATTGGATCAAATTGTAGAATTAGTAAGAATGTTAGAATAGAGAATAGTTATATATGGAATGGATGTACTATAAATGAAGATTGTGATTTAAAACATTGTATAATAGGAAGTAGTGTAAATTTAGGTAAAGAAATCACTACAATGAATGGATCAATCATTGGATCAGGATGTTGCCTTAAGAATAGTGTGGGATTATATGATTTAAGATTCACTATAATGTATATATATATATATATATATATATTATTATTATTATTATTATTATTATATATAGTCCTCCTACTATTTGTGATTATGATGGAAATGTTTTTCCATTAGCAAAAGATACACAATTTCCAGAAGTTGATAAGAATTTAGTTGGTGAAGGTGGTAAAGGTTACAAAATCAATGAAAAATGTTATACAAATTACAAATTTGAAGCAAAATCTAATATATCATCATCTAATAGCGATTCCTTCATTGCTCAATCAATATTAGAAAATAGAGAATCGTTATATTCAAATTGGGATATTAATATATTGAAGAAATGTACAAATTTCATAGAAAATGATGATAATGGAGAAGATGATGAAGATGAAAAAGATGTTCATTACACTGAAGAAATTAAAGACTATTTATTAGATGGAATTAAGCAGGATCATGATATAAAAGATATTCATTTAGAAATAAATGTGTTTTTAAGGTCAAAGAATTTGTCTTTAATTAATGCAATTGAAGCATTAGTTCCAGCGATGTTAGATATGTGTCCTAAAGAAGAATATTTGAAGTATGATGGTAGTGATGAGATGAAAGATAAAATTACTCAAATATATAGAGAGAATCTATCGAATTATGGTGAATTATTGAAAAAGTTCATTACTGGTATGGATATTGATTCACTGATGATTGAAACTGTTGATTTATGTGAAATATATTTTTTGAATCAAGAGAATGGTTCTATGAGGGATTTCTTTCCTGTTGTATTGAGAATACTTGAAGAAGAAAGCATTATTACCAAACAACAGATTATAAATTGGAGTAATAAGGTACATGATGAAGATGAAACACTTTATAATGATCCAGATGTGTTGGATTATATTGATGAGTTGAATGAAGAAGGAGATGATGAAGATGAAGATGAAGATGAAGATGAGGATGATGATGAGGAAGAAGATGATGATAGTAGTAGTAGTGGATTAGAAGACTAATAATTCTGATTAATTGTTATTATTATATAGTTTTGTTTAAATTAGTTATAATAGGATAATGAGTTATTATAACAGCAACTTACCTACTATATGACATTTTTGTAATTCAAATTATTCTGGTGTATCAAAATTTTCAGTCTAATAACCGAATTTGTTTTTTTAAAAAGCTGTTACATTTTTTTTAGAATTATAATGCCTCCACCAGTCGATCCCAATAGTCTGGAATGTATAAAATTTAAATTAATATTATGCCTATCATTATCTAGTAACTGCAGCAAAGACTCAAGAAATCGTTACAACTGCTGTTAATGACGCTAAATTATCATCAAAATTTCAAGAGAAACATTTTGGTAGACCTCCATTCTCATTCTTACAACGATCAATATTAGCGATGGTAAATTCAAGTGGATTTGGTGATGGTTTATTTAGTGATGCCGAAAAAGGAACAATTGAAGATAAAGAAGTAAAACTATCCTTTTTGAAGAAGATAGTTGATTTAACTGGTTTTGTTTATGGTGCAATTTCAATAAATGTTGAGAAGGTATTAGCAGGAAAAGAAGAAGCTGAAACCAATTACAAATTCTTACAACTATTAAGTTACTGTTGTATAAACAAAGTAAATAGTAATGAATTAGTAAAGAAAGTACTAGCAGGTGAAAAACCAGGAGCTACTCCAAGTGAAGGAGGAGGAAGTGGTGGAAATGAAAGTAAAAGTGAATCAAAATCCGAGCCAAAACCAAAACCAGCTGCTGAAGCAAAACATTCAGAATCAAAACCATCATCTTCAGCTGGTGGACTTCCAGTCGATCCGAATAGTCTAGAACGTATTTATACAATCAATTTATTTATATTATATAGTTACTGCAGCAAAGACTCAAGAAATCGTTACAACTGCTGTTAATGACGCTAAATTATCATCAAAATTTCAAGAGAAACATTTTGGTAGACCTCCATTCTCATTCTTACAACGATCAATATTAGCGATGGTAAATTCAAGTGGATTTGGTGATGGTTTATTTAGTGATGCCGAAAAAGGAACAATTGAAGATAAAGAAGTAAAACTATCCTTTTTGAAGAAGATAGTTGATTTAACTGGTTTTGTTTATGGTGCAATTTCAATAAATGTTGAGAAGGTATTAGCAGGAAAAGAAGAAGCTGAAACCAATTACAAATTCTTACAACTATTAAGTTACTGTTGTATAAACAAAGTAAATAGTAATGAATTAGTAAAGAAAGTACTAGCTGGTGAAAAACCAGGTGATAAACCTAGTGGAGGTGGTGGTGGTGCTTCTGCTCCAAGTGGTGGAAGTGAAAGTAAAAGTGAATCAAAATCTGAACCAAAACCAAAACCAGCTGCTGAAGCAAAACATTCAGAACCAAAACCATCTGCTTCTGCTCCATCAAGTGGTCCAGTATTACCACCTGTAGATCCAAACTCATTGGAATGTATATATATGTTATTATTAATATATTTTAATTAGTAACTGCTCCAAAAACTCAAGAAATCGTTACAACTGCTGTTAATGATGCTAAATTATCTTCAAAATTTCAAGAGAAACATTTTGGTAGACCTCCATTCTCATTCTTACAACGATCAATATTAGCGATGGTAAATTCAAGTGGATTTGGTGATGGTTTATTTAGTGATGCCGAAAAAGGAACAATTGAAGATAAAGAAGTAAAACTATCCTTTTTGAAGAAGATAGTTGATTTAACTGGTTTTGTTTATGGTGCAATTTCAATAAATGTTGAGAAGGTATTAGCAGGAAAAGAAGAAGCTGAAACCAATTACAAATTCTTACAACTATTAAGTTACTGTTGTATAAACAAAGTAAATAGTAATGAATTAGTAAAGAAAGTACTAGCAGGTGAAAAACCAGGTGATAAACCATATCAAAGTGGTGAAACATCAGCTCCATCTGCACCACCATCACATCCAATAGAAGAAACAAAAACAGAAACAAAACATTCAGAACCAGTAGTTCAACAACAACAACAACAACAATCTAAAGAGAATTTACCAGATATATCCAACTTAGAATGTATATATATATATATATATTATTAATTCTATTATTATTATTATAAATAGTAACTGCTGAAAAAACAAAACTATTAGTAGATGAAGCTGTTGCTAATCCAAAACTATCATCAAAATTCCAAGAAAAACACTTTGGTAGACCACCATATTCCTTCCTTAATAAAGTATTTGAGAATATAATAGAACATTCAAACTACGGAAAAGGCTTATACACATCAGAAGAAGGTAAATCAGAAGATAAAGAAGAAAAAGCAAAATATTTAACAAAGATGTTGACATTAGTATCAATGACATATCATATTCAATTCGATTGGAATGTAGTAAAAGTAATCTCCGGTAAAGAAGAAGCAGAAAATAATTACAAGTTCCTTCAAGCTTTAGCTTTAGCTGCAATTAATCATGTAGATTCAACCAGTGTAATATCAAGAATGGAAAGTGGAGATACTGCTATTGTTCCACCAGAACCTGTCAATATACCATCATCGTCATCACAACAACCAGCTAGTAGTAATCCATTTGAACAAAGTCGACAACCATCTACTACAATTAGTACAAACCCACCACCAACAATCGATAATGAACAAAAAGTACAAAATGAAGAAGATCTTGGACCACGTATTATAGCTCGTCCTTCTAGTACTATCCGTAAGAGACCACCAAAGGTGTATGACAATATTACTGATAATGATGGCAGAAGTGAAGGAGGTTTACCAGCTGGTGTAATAATTGAAAAAGAAGAAGAAAGTGATGAAGAAGATAACAATATGATTGGTGGAAATATGGGTGTTGGTGATAATAAAACTACTATTATTGATAAGAATGAAAAACATACAAAGTTTGCAAAGGATATATTAGATGAATCTAAGAAAGAGAGTAAATTAGATGATAAGAATGAAAAAGATAATAATAAAGAGAATGGTGAAGAAGGTGGTGGTAGTGGTATTAAATTAGGTAAACACAGAAGAAATAAGGATAAAAACGCAGTAGCTGGTGTATTACAAGTCGATACTCTTAGAGATAACGTACAAAAGATTTGTCAAAGTACAGCTCCATTAGGTAAATGCATGGACTTTATATTAGACGATTTAGAGACTATGAAGAGAGAATTATTGCAATGGAATGAAGAATATAAGAGAAGTAAGATATCTTTAGAAGAAGCAAAGAAAAAGTCTGAAGAATTATTGAAACCTATTCAATCAAAGATAACTGATATTGATGAACAAATTAAGGAACAGAAACAGAAAATACTAAGTCAAAAAGCAATTATTACTAAGAATGAAGCTAGAATCAACGATTTACTTCGTATGGCTTCTAAAACTACTCATTAATTATATTTCTTTTTATATTTACGTTTGTTTATCTGCTAAAATGCATTCATAATAATTCAATGAATAAAATCTGTGAATTATATGATATAAAAGTGTTTAGTTAATGAGAAAAAACTAAAATACTTTTCATAAAACTTGATTTCAGCTTGAGACCCGACATTGCATGAAACCGAACAAATTAGCCAATCAATTGAATTAAAAGGGGTAATATACATTTTTCATAAATGGTATTCATATAAGTCACTTTAAACATCATTTTTAATTTATAGGGTATTGATCTTATCGCCGGAGGCAGACACGTAGGTAGCAAGCATCGTACGCATGCCGTATCAAACAATCCCTACAAACAACTTCTTATCCAAGTATAAATTGTTTTATAAATTCATTACTATTTTTATTATACATATTTAATACTTATTTTATCCATTGTTATTCTCTATTATCAAATTATAGATCTACAGAGTATTAAGCAGAAGAACAAGTGCTAAATTCCCAGAATTAGTCTTAAAAAGATTATACGCTTCAAGAATAAATAACCCACCACTTGGTTTAAGAAGAATTGCTACAGCCATGACTGGTCGTGAAAACAAAACTGCTGTCATTGTAGGAAGAGTAACTGATGATGAAAGATTAATCGAAGTACCAAAACTCACAATCTGTGCTCTTCATGTATCAACTGAAGCTAAAAGAAGAATTGAACAAGCTGGAGGTAAAGTATTAACATTCGATCAACTTGCATTACAAGCTCCAACTGGTAGTGATACAGTATTATTAAGAGGAAGAAGAAGTGCTCGTGTTGCTAATAGATACTTTGGTATACCTGGTACTCCAGGTTCAAAGACCAGACCACGTGTCAGATCTGAAGGTAGAAAATTCGAAAGAGCTCGTGGCAGAAGAAAGACTTGTGGTTTCAAGGTATAAACAGAGTGAAATCTATTTTAAAAAACCCCTTAACAATTGTATTACCTTTTTTGTTTGTTTAATGATATGAGTAAAAAAACATATATATTGTAAATTGTTATATGTAATGAATATAATATGTATTTCTAAAAACAAAATTTGATTAATTAAAAAAGAAATCAATAATAATTACATATATATATTATATCATTATTATTCTATCATTAACCAGCAACTTGCCATATAATAATAGCAATGATAATAGCAAATATAATAAATAAGATCAAAATCAACTTCCACTTTTGTTTCAACATTTGACACTTCAAATCTCCTGCACTTTTGTTGAACTGATTGGATGTGACTAACAAATTATCACTCTTATCTACCAAATTTTCTACTTTTTCATGATTAGCCATAATTTGATCGATATTTTCTGTCATTTTACCTTTCACGCCATCTAATTTGTTTTGCACATTAGATATATTATCGCTGCTTGGATCATTAGCTTTGTCAATCTCTTTCTTTAATTGTTTTGTATATTCTTTCATTCCATAAGCACCTGCTGTCTTTGCACGGCCTTGGTACATAGCTGTGAATGAATTTGCAACACTCTGCAAAAACGACTAAATAGAATTAAAGACAAATTCATAATAAACAAGTCTTAAAAAGATATATAAACAACTCTCAATGCTGTGCCCCGATCAGTTAATGCTAAATACGATATTCCATCTCGTGCATAAACGTGGTAATCCATATCTCTATAAAAATAACATAGACATTAAAATACTGACTATAATGATATGTTTTATTGGTATTATTTGCTTCTTGTCTCATATCTCTAATAATACCACTACTGATCTGATTTATCTCACCAACATTTTTGCCAAGTGTACAATCACAAAGTACAACAGATCTAAGTATATGGAAACAAAACTATACCTTCTGCAAATAGCTGCGTAAATAATTTTACCCATTTTAAAAAAAGATCCAAAAGATGACAAGCTCTGTTCAAGCTTTTCTTCGTCAAAATTACTTTTTGTTACAACAATTACAAATAAAAAATAACATTAAGAAAACATAATAAAACATTAAAAAAATTTAAAATCATTGTTGTTCTACCGCCACTTCAGGTGGTTTTATCTTCACTACTCTTTTCTAATTATAATAATAAAAGAAAACTAAAATATATATACAGATTTGTGTATATTCTGTAATAACATCTTAAATGATTCCACTTCTGGGTCAACTATATCATCATCTGATTCTGTTTCTGGAGGTGTTTGTAAAGTAGTAATATCGTCAGGATTAGAAGATTCAGACAATATACTGCTATTTGCTGTGTCTGCTGTTGTTAAAACCTGCAAATTCTGTTGTTGTTTCTGTATTATATTTGTATCTGTTAATGTAGTAGAAGATATTGTTGATGATGATGATGAAGAAGAAGATGATGATGATGATGAACTTAAATCATTTATTTCATCTGCTTTATTATTATTATTCTCATTGTTATTGTTATTCTGTTGTTGTTTATTTTTCTTCTTTTGATTTGATTGTGATTTGTTTGAATTTGTATTATTTTCTTCTTTTATATTTATTTCTTTCATTTCCTTTCTCCTTAATTTCTTCATTTTTCTCTTCTCTGCCTTTTTACGGTTTATTTCATTTTTTCGATTCTTCTTTCTTTCTTCATCTTCAAGGGATTTCAATAATTGTTGTTCCATTTCCAAACTTTTATTGTTTTCGTAGTTATACAAATAATCAAGGCCTTGTTTAAATAATATAGCTGTTACATCGAATATATATTCATTACAAGCATCATCATTCTCAATTCTATTAAATTAGATATTAAAATATATATATTAATACTCTGGACATTTATCTGAGTAGTATTCTAAATCATATATGGAATCTGCTCTTGATAATATGCATCCTAAATCCTGTAATCTTAATCTTCTATATAAAAAGGTTATAGACTCAGGTGTGATAATAACCAACCTCTTTATAAAAGGAGTTGGGTGGTGTAATACTTCAAACACACGACTGTAGCATGAGTGACAAAGATGTTCTTTCATAAGCAATGTATGCAATAGTGATTGGAAACAGGAACTGTGAAATGTACATATTTGACTCCTTTCTTTTTTTGTCATTTTATTCCATAACACCAACAAAGAAGCAGTATTTACTGATCCCTATTGACAATTATTCTATATAATATCTTACTGAGTATAATGTGTTTTGATGAATTTCAGAAGGGCAGACACTGGACATTTGAGGTGATTTGACTATAATGGGATATAGATGATAATTTTAGCATGATAATGTGATATATAATGTGTTGAATAAATATATACTGTATGGTATGGTTGAAATATGATAAGACGTATGTGATTGATAAAAAATAAGTGTTTTGAGAAATATTTCTTTTTAGATTTGAATCTTTTCTGAAAATGGGATGTTGTTGTTCGCATTGTTGTGGAAAGAAGAATAAAATTGTATCATTTATCGAGTGGACTCCTGAGGATGTTCAATAGTATATGTCTTATGCTTAATTGTGATTTTGTAGTTGGCTGAAGGTTGTTGGGTTACAAGACTTATTAAAAGATTATCAAATGCCAGATCCTTTGACCGGACTTATTTTACAGATTCTAGTAGAAGATAAAACAAAAATACCGAAATACTTTAAAATAACAAATAAATCTAAAGAATTATCACTTCAATTTGCTCTGTATATCAGTTTTCTCTATAAATATTTAGAGATCTATTAAAAAATGAACCATCAATAGATTACAGAAATTGGAGATGGAGTGCTCCAGGTGTGTGTCTATGGTTAGAATATTACGGATTACAATTATTAGCACCTTATTTCCAAGAAACTGCAGTACACGGCGGTGTTTTATTCAATTATAATTTTTCAAATTGGTTAGATTTCATACAATATCCAAATAATTTAGAAAGACCTTTGTTAGAGAAATCAATTACCTGTGCAATATTGAGAGTTAGAACAACAGCACATGTGTTTGATGCAATACCAAAACCGAAGAATAAAAATAAACCAAAGTATTATACAAATTATATATTTATTTATTTATTTTAGATTACCTGGTGATTGGAGTTTAGTAGAAACAAAAACTTGGCTTGATGATAATTATTTCAGTTATTTAGCAGGAACATTTCAAATTCATTCAATTCATGGTGCTATTTTATTAGAATTAGGTAGTAATGATTTAAAATTGATTGGAATAGAAGATCCTGGTGCTACATTGTTGTTGAATAAAATATATGAATTAAATTTATCACAACAACAAAATAAACCTATAATCATTGGAGTAAAAAGTATATATATATATTCATTATTTTCTAATATATATATTTAAATAGAAACTAATCATTTTACACCTCAGGATCATTCAAATGTTCATGCACAACAAATAGAATTAACAACCTATCAGAATGACCCTGAATCAGGGATATCTTCAAATACAATACATCAAAATAACCTCAGATGTAATGGTGATGGTGGTAATAATGATAATAGCAATTATAAAGTCATTATTAATAAAGATGAGCCAATGCCTTTGAGGTATGATGGTTCAAAAGTAAATGTTCCATTTTTATATTCAAAGTGGTTGTTGAAACAACAGTTTAATCCTCCTGCTGCTTGTGGTACATTGTAATTATTGCGTATAAGATTTTCAGAGGTTTATATATACATGCATACATAACAAATATATATTTATAGAAATTAGATTTTAAATTAATTGATTTTATTCCTGTTTGTTCTTCTTTCTTTTATTCACTTTTGCTTGGATCTTTCGATTACTTGTAACACTTTGTTTATGATCTTCTTCTTCTTCTTTTATGAAGTTTGCTTCTTCTTCCTATTTATCACATAATTTTCACATTATTTATACATCTTGCTTTTTAATCATATACAAAAGTAATAAAGAAATTGAAAAAAGAATTGATGTAACAATAAACAACCAAGTGAAAAAAGTACGTGGATTTTGTGACACCCATATGGCTGTCTCTAGTGTTATATTCATAAACTTTTCTTTTATTGTGTTATTTCCTTCCATTTTTAAGAATCTATTATCAAACCTGTTCGAATATAGAATTTAAAATTTAATCATGACAGAACTTGTTGTGGATAAACAGATGTGCAGATATTGTTGGGATGTACTTGAAAATAGATTAGGAATACAAAAATCTGAACCAAAACCCAAATTTGACACATCGCTTGAATGGTATTAAGAATAAAGATTATAATATTGATAGTGGTATATTTGTTACTTGGAAAATTATGAAGAGAGGAGATTGGGCATTAAGAGGGTGTATTGGCTGTTTAAGACCTGTGAAGATAACAGAGTTAGATTATTACACAAATGCTAGTGCATTTGAAGATCATCGATTTGCACCAATATCAGCTAAAGAAGAGAAAGATTTGAGAGTGAGCGTATCATTATTATATGATTGGGAAGATGGTGCTAGTTATAGAGATTGGATAGTTGGAAAACATGGTATAATAATCGAATTTACAGTAAATGGAAGAACTTATCATGCAACCTACTTACCTGAAGTAGCAGAAGAACAACATTGGAGTATAGATGAAGCTATTGAATCATTAATGCATAAAGCAGGATATTATGATGAAATATCTCAGTATTTATATTTATAGTAATATTATTGTCATAGAAAAGTACTAGATTCAATTCATTTAAGACGTTATAAAACAACAAAAGGTCATATGACATATGAGGAGTATTGTAAATTTAAATCAGCTTAACTTAATATAAATATAATAACTCTACATTTTATATGTTCTTTTCATTTTTTTGACAATTTACTACGTAATTATTACATTGAATATGTCATTTATTCGTCTTTTTCACACAACACCTTTTTCGAAGGATGTATTAACTTTAAATTCAAAGAAATACCTTTTGCCGTCGATAGATACCAATGTATTGATTTGTTCTTTAAACATTTTTAGCACAATCTCTCTTCAAAGAAATTGCATCCGTATTTCTGCTTATTTTAATATAAATATTCATAGAATTTTGTGCATTCTTGGAGGAGTTGGACCAGCAGCTGGATTAATGTTACATAAGAAGATAATAGAAAATACAAATGCATCTCTAGATCAAGACCATTTTGATACAATTCATATATCAATGCCAGCATATATAACTGATAGAACAGATTATATTCTTCATAAAGAAGAGAAAAATCCAGCTTATGGTGCCTATAGATGTATCAAGCAATTATCACAATGTCAACTATCTAATAGTGAATTAATAGTAGGAGTACCCTGTAATTCTTTTCATGCTCCACCAATTTTCAATGTTTTTTATAAGTTATCATCTAGTTTAGGTAATATAACTGTAATAAATATGTTAACAAGTACAATTAATTACATACAACATACATATCCATTAATTTCGAAAATAGGGATATTATCAACAACAGGAACAAGAATGTGTGGAAGTTATTTACATTATCTTAAATTATCAAATTATTATAAATGCATTCAAGTTTCTTCTTCTATGCAATCAATCTTACATCAAACAATTTATGATAAAAAATGGGGATTAAAATCGAATTTTCCTCCAACAAAACAAGCTAAAGATATTTTGTATAATTTGATGGATACATTGATTGAACAAGGTGCTGAATTGATAATTTTGGGATGTACTGAACTTCCTTTAGCTGTTAAAGATAAATTTTACAAAAATATACCAATTTTAGATCCTATGGATGTATTAGCTAGATCGATGATTGAATATGCTGATTCTAATAAATTAAAATGTGAATAAGAATACGTTTAATAAGTTTATTGTTTTTTAATGTTTTCTGGTTATTCAAAATTTTGGTTCACCATTAATTATTTTATCTAAAAATCTCATGTTGTATCCATTTGTTAAACAATTGAATGAAATGAAAGTCATATTGGCATCTCAATCTCCTAGAAGATCAGAGATTCTAAGTAAAATTGGGTTGAAATTCGAAATTGTTCCTTCTTCTTTTGAAGAAAACATCGATCCATCAAAATTTTCGCCAGTATAACTATTTTGTAATATTTATAATAGGATAAATTTGTAATTGAAACAGCTAGAGGTAAAGCCATTGATATATTCAATAAAATGAATGATAAATGTGATATAATAATAGCATGTGATACAGTTGTTGCAAGTAATGGTAGATTATTAGGAAAACCCAAAACTGAAGAAGATGCTTTGAATACTCTCAAAGAATTGAATGGAAAAAGTCATGAAGTATATAGTGGTGTTGTTATTTATCTATGCAAAACAAAAGAAACAATAGAATTCTCTGATAAAACCTCAGTTAAGTTTTGTGAGATGAGTGAAGAAATGATAAAAGAATATGTAAATACAAAAGAACCATTAGATAAAGCAGGATCATATGGTATTCAAGGAATAGGTGGTTGTTTGATAGAAGGAATTAATGGTTGTTATTATAATGTGATGGGTTTTCCATTGAATCATTTTTGTAAAGAAATATCTTCATACCTTCAGAAACATCATAGTTGATAATATTGTTAAATTTCTAAAAATATATTCGTTTCATTGTTGGTTATTCTTGAAAAATTCTATATAAAATTGATGTATGTTAATATTTTCATAAATCAATATTTTCATCATTTTCAATTGAATAGAATAATTTATATACCATTCTTTCGATTGCATCAGATTGAAAAATAAGACGATTGGAGAATGTAATATCTTTTTCATCTGTATTATATATAAACAAATTATCATAATCTATAATTGCATTAGAAGGTTTCTTTATTCCTTTAATCATTTCTTTAATCATTTTACCTCTTTGGTTTTTAACTATTTGATTAATTTCTCTTTCAACCACTTCTTCTACATTATAATAACTTCCAATTACTCCTCCATATTTTGGATAACATTTATCAATCAATTCTAGATACATTTTATAATCCTTATCATCGAATTCATTTCTCTCTGGATTTATCACTAATTCTTTCTCATCAACAAAAAAATTGTAATCTTGGTATTTATCATATTTTGGATCTTTCAATTCTTTTACTTTTTCTACTTCCTCTTTTGTAAATGGTGGAATATACATCACAAGTGGACATCTTTTACTTTGATATGTCTTAGATTCTATTGTAGATGGATTAGCTAATAATATTATCATTTTTGCATTAGAATAATCATCTTCACCAATACACACTTCATCTGCAATTACTATTAATGGTTTTGAAGAATCTTCTGAATAATATTCTTTTTCATTTTCATTTTCATTTCCTTCATAATAAACATGAAGTATTCTAATACTATCATTATATATTTCATGCATTCTTTCTTTAATAACATCTGCTAATATTGACTTTCCAATCCCATTATGTCCAAATATTAAATAATTTCTTTGATGTCTAAAGTTAAAATTATTTGGACAAATATATTCAAATATTTTATAATAACAATCTCTCATATAATATAATTCTCTACCTTTAAAAACTATTCTTTTCTCTTTACTGTCAATGTTCACAAGGGTTGTGGTATTGGTTTTACTAGAATCATCATTAGTATTAACTGCAACTATAGTTTTAGTTTTAATTACTGTAGAAGGTTGAGTTGCATTTATATGTATATCTCCTTCGTTTATCACTGCATATGTAAACTTATCATCTTTTCTAATGCCATATTCCTAAATATATTATATTATATATATATATATATACTTTAAATGATTTTGACATTGTTTCTAAAGTTTCATCAAATACTTCATTATCATATAATATCTTTATAAATACTCCTTCTATTATTAAATCAAAACAATTCTCTTCATTCAATATGTAATAAACTGAATAAAATCCACCAATAGGATGATGTATAGGAATTTCTTTCTTTGTATTAATTATCAAATCAAAATCATTTCCTTCTATCTTTATCATTTCACGACTTAATTCATATGCTACTATTTGTTTCAATGCCATTCTTCTCATATCATCATCAAAATCAACTGATGCATAATATTCCAATATATTTTGATATTCATCGTTGTTTTTAGGTGGATAAAATTTATAAACGATGTATCTTTCAACATCTTCTGAAATAAATCTCAAATATTTCTTTGGTGTTAATATAGCATGTTTCAATTCTTCATTCCATTCATATTTCATGTTATATTTTAATATTATATTAGATAATGGCTTTGATTCTAAGTTTTCACTTATCATATAATCAATGACAAAATCATTATAACCAGTTGTTCCTACTACACTTTCTATTAACTGTTGATAATATTTCCAATAATCTCTGTTCTTATAATTCTCTTTATATAAATAATCATAATATATATTTCTAGGGATATTCCCATATCTTTTACGAACTTCTTGGAATTCATCTGCTTTATAATCAAAATCTACACATGATTTAAACCATTCTTCAACTTCATCATCACTTAATGTATCGAAATACAATTTAGTATATGTATTCATTGTATACTTTCTATAATTTTCTCTATCAGGTGAGCTTATTGAAATAACATAATTTGACATATCAAATTTTCGTTGACATGTATCAACTACTATAATTGAATTTTTAATACTCATATAACTTTCATTAAATTTGATCATTTTATATTCACCATCTATTTTCTCAAATTTATATTTTTTAACCTCACCTGCAACTGCACCTTTCTTTCCTTTCACCATATAAATACCTTTTATTCTTTTAATAAAATCTTTTGGAATATCAATATTTAATCTGTCTTTAATTCTTTGTTCAACATCACCAGCAGGATTATCATTAGCGTTTTTATTTCCTTTCTTGTTTTTAATATTTTCTTTAACTTTTTCTATTGCATCATTAACATCTTGTTCAATATTCGAGTCTTTTCTTAGATCATTCATTTCATCATCAATGTTTCTTATCATCTCTTTTTTCTTTTCACAAGAGGTTGTTAGAGTATTAACAATATTTAAGTTGTTCAAAATTATTTTTGTATTAATATATCCTCTTAATATTTTATCTTCTAATATTATACCATTAACCTTCTCTTTCAATCTCATCAAATAATAAAACTCACCCATCTTTTCTGTCTTTATCAAATTTTGGATTTCTTCAACGTTATTACTATATTTTTCTCTGTAATGTTTTTTAATATTTGATTTTGTATTTGTATATTTTTCTTTAGGATGTTTTATATTTAATTCATATATTATTTCTTTATCACTTTCTTTTATTTCATACATTCTATTTCCAAATACTCCTTTCCATATAGAAATGAAAGGGTTTGAAATCCTCTGATAATTTGATTTAATTTCATCTGTATATGATTTTATTGTATTGTTTATATTTACTATTTCATTATCCATTCTCTCTCTCATTTTTATTAGTTTTTCTATTTTTATAATCTTTTGAAATGATATTTTCTTTTCACATTCGTTTAAATAATGTAATTCAGTCTTTAATTCGATTTTCTCCAATTCTTCTTTGCTCATTGTATTTGATAAATTATACTTCAATAAGTAAAAAAACACAAAAATAAAGGAGGTTTTGCCTATACCTGGTTGACCTTCTATTACAATATTTAATTTCTCTTTACGTACTGACAGCATCTTCCAAATATCTCTGAACATTTCACAATAACAATCTCGGATGTAGATGTAATTCTTAGGGAATTGAAATACTTGTACATCATCATTTTGTATTTTTAAACATCCATTCTTTTCATCAAAGACTAAACTGTTTATGATCTTCATAAAACTATCTTCTTTAAAGGTGTTATTAATTATTTCATTACTTTCCATTATATTTCACTATAAAATATATTAATTTTAAACAACATACTCAACATAGTATAAATAGCAGATCAGTAAAATAATAATGTGATGAAAGCAGTCTATATGAGAATTATTTAAATTTGATTTAAAATGCCAAATCAAATCAAGCCATTCAAATCTATTTTGATTAAAGACGTTTTTCTCTTGATCTAAAAGAAAATTAATTATAATAATATTTGGATAAGAGCTATTCATCCCATTGTTTTTGTTAGTTAACTGTCTATTATATTTCTTCTCTGCAATCGTATCTTGTTTAATTTAAAGTATTTAAATAAATTCAATGTATTTTTGATATGCAATTGAATGAAATTAAAAATAATACCCTATGATTTGTACATAGAATAACTCTTTATCAATATTGGTATAGAAGTGATGTGTATATTTAATTTATAGTTAGGAGGAATATATCAAAGTTAGAAAATACCGAAACGTGATAATGACCTGTCTAAATGCATAATTGAAGATATAATCCTTAATTTTTAAATTTCTAAAAATATATTCGTTTTTCTAATTTTTGAATCTTGAAAATCTCTTTATATCATGTCTATTTTAAATAAGATAGATTATTGTGGAATTATTTCAATTGTTCTTCTTGCTGTTATTGATTCAATATCTTATTTCATTGAGCCTTTTCATCCAGAATTCTTTGAAGGTGATGCAACAATATCTAGACCATACCATGAAAGTACTGTTGGTGATGTAGAACTGTTTTTATATGCTATAATTCTACCACTGGTGGTTGTGATTTGTTTGCCTTTAATAATCCTCCAAATAAAAGACAGAATAAAGTTACCAGTATATTATAGTTTTATATTAATTGATTATAGAGTTTACAAAGGTCAATAATATCATTGTTACAAGCATACTATTTAACAGTTTGTATAACTGATTATTTAAAAGCCTATTGTGGTAGATTACGTCCAAATTTCTTTGACGCATGCCATTATCCATATGACAATGTAACTGGAATATATGGAACAATGGGAATGAGAGGAGATTATTCGAAATGCAATTGTTCAGTATAAAATTATAAATTCAATATAAAATATCAATAGAAATCTGAATTAGCAGAATTAAGAAGAAGTTTTCCATCAGGACATTCATCTTATTCATGTGCAGGATTGAGTTTTACTTCATTATTCCTATTTATGATATTAAATCAAATATATGAAAATCGACAAACATTTTTAAAGATAATATTTTCTTCAATCCCATTATTAGATGGTTTTTTAATTGCTAGATCTCGTACTGTATTTTGTTTATTTATTTTATTGTAATTAGAAAGATAATAAACATCATTTTAGTGATATATTAGCTGGAAGTGTATTAGGTGTATTTATTGGATTTGTTGTGTTTTATTCAACAATGAAAATAGATAAAAAAGAAAATGAAAAGGAATATCAAATTTTGATTAACAATCAAGAAACAGTTGTTAATAATGCTCAAACAGCAATATAAGAATAGTAATTGAATTTAATACCATTTATAATCAATAATTGTTGGTGATTGATGATGTTTTTATATGTATGGGATTTATTTTTTAAATTTATAGTTTTATTACTCAAATACATTATTATTACCTATTTTCACTATGTATATACTTACTAGAGAATGAAATAAACTCATTAAATAAATGTTCATTTTTATCAATTGAATAACATTAAACTGTATTAATGTTGATATAAATATTTAGGTTCATAACATTTGCAACAAAAAATACATAGAAGCCAGTTAAAGTAAGTGAAAAATATAAATTAAGCTTGATTATCGTTTGAGGAAAATGAATATTATTTTGGTTTCTGTTTTGTTAATCGCATCTGTTATTGTGTTATTCTATGAAATATACTTATTTGCAAATGGAAGAATGTCAAAAATTGACAATGCACAAAGAGTGACAAATCTTGAATCTGATTTATTTGTTAGAATGGATCAACAAATAAATCAAAGATTGGAACAGTTGTACAAAGTATACAATAATTGTTCAGATAAATATCCAATGAAATGTGGTTCAATTTATGAAGGAAGGCATATCGGCCATCCTCCATCCAAGTATAAATCATATTTGAGTAAATTTCCTATCCAATTTTCAGTTGTATTACAATCAACAAAGAGATGTTTTAAATCTTCATTGATCATTTCTGTCATTTCTTCTCCAGATTCATTTATCAATAGATATTCATATAGAAAATCCTATGCGATATATAAAGATAAATATCCTTTATATTTCTTCATCGGTTTATCCAGAAATGAAACAATTAATGAATTAATGTATGAAGAAAATAAGAAATATGATGATATGATAATATTTGATTATATAAGCAGTTATTATAACAATTCAATTCAATTTATTATGAGTATGAGATGGTTAAATGACAATTGTAAAGATTATAGATATATATTAAGTCAACAAAGTGATATGTTTGTAAATATTCCATATTATCAACAACACTATGAAAAATCTTCAATTAATCATACAATTATAGCAGATATTAAAAAGAATATGATAGTAATAAGGGATAAAAAAAGTGTTTGGTACATTCCTGAATCTATATATAATGAAACACATGTTTGGCCTGATTTTCCATTAGTTACTCATGTATTTATACATCAAAATACAGTGAGAAAGATAGTAAATGCTTCAAATTATGTAAAGAAGATATTATTTATGGATGATGTTTATTTAGGAATGTTATTGAAATATTCAAATGAAACAATAAAGAAGTTAGGAATTAATCTAATTCATTTCAATTATACAAAAATATCTAATATAACTTTCATAAAAGAAGAAGTGTTTGCATATCATGGTATAAAACCAGGTGGAGTTCATTATTTATCTTCAAAAATTTATAGCTAAAAGTAAATATTAAATGATATTCTTTCAAGAAAAAGTTCATATAAAAGGATTTGTGGATTAAACAAGTGTCAAAAAACATATTTATCATCAATACGATATGAATTTATTCTTTTTATAAGATGTTCAGTTTCTATCATTCAAAAAATCAATAAAACATTTTCATTTGTATTTCATACTGTATTTTGTATTTGAGATATTCTTGTCAATAAAGACAATGTATAAAATTACATATTCATATTTTAATAATATCCATTTTGCAAATTTATTAGTGTTATTGTCATCAGTTTATGAAAATAATGTAGTAGAAAATAATGAGTAAATGATGTGAAGTGTATGTAAGAAAAGTGTTGTATATAATGGTAATTACTTAGATATACCATGTTTAAAGGTAGTGATATAATCTCACTTTAGTTCGTCATATTTAATGAAATAATTTTTTATCTTAATTCTGTTTCTTTCTTGACAATTTAATATAATAAAAAATATAGAAAAGTAATTTACAAAATGACAAATTTCTTTTCTCATCTTTCTTTTATTCTATCTTTAATCTCATAACCACTTTTCACCTCAACAACATCTATTACATTACATGAATTTATTATTTTCATTTTACCTATAATCCATTCTTTAAATTTATCATGATTTTATAACATCATATCTATCATTTCTTTACATTTGATAATTGGATTTATTTTAAAATACTTTTCTTTAACCATATCTTTTATTGTCTCAGATATAAATGTTAACTTTTCTGATTTAGTAACATCATCTTCAAAGGTTTCATAGATTAATATATCATTATAATCACATTTTGCTATTGAAGATACATTAATTCCTTTAATTAATTCTTCTACAGTTTTAATTGATCCTATTTGAGCCATTATTTTTTCTTTTTTATGTTTATAATTACCTATTACACCACCATAATATTCATAATTTTTCCTATAATCTACTTTTTCTTCGTTATATATAATTATGTTGATTTTCTGTTGAATATATGCATTTATTTCATTCATATGAACTTCTAAGTATGAATCTATATCATCTACATCTTCATTTCCTTCTATTTCAGCAATTGCCATTTTCATTACATGTAAATCTAAATCACTTTTATTCATGAAATAATTGGGGAAATCTTCATATAAATGATATCTTGGATGTTCCAGAATTATCACTTTTTCGATTTCTTCTTTAGTAAATGGAGGTATATACATCACAAGTGGAAATCTTTTACTTTGAAATGTTTTATACTTTTCATCAGATGGTGTAGCTAATAATATTATCATTTTTGCATCAGCATAATCATCTTCACCAATTATTTCTCCATCAGATATTACAATATATGGATTTAATGGAGTAGTATCTTTACGTTGTTCATATTCACGAATAGTTATTATTTCAATACTTGGATTGTGTTGATGAATATATTCTTTTATTACAGCTGCTAAGACTGTTTTGCCAATTCTTTTATGACCAAATATTAAGTAGTTCTTTTGGTATGGATATTTTACATCAATACTATTTCCAGGACAAATAATGTTCAACATCTTATAATAACAATTTCTCATTAAATAGATTACCCTACTATTCTTCGCAAATACTTCTATATTCACTCCTTCTGGTAGTTTGTATAAAGGAGGTGGAAGTGTATTTAATCTTTCTATTAATTCAGTCTTATTTCCATCTGTACTTAATCCTTCCTTTTTTAATAATTCTCTTAATTCATCTTCTTTAAATTTATCATAAGAATTACCTTTATTATTATTATTATTATCTCTATCTACGACTGCTGCTTTTTGTGCTTCTTCTACTGCGTTTTGTGCTTCTTCTACTGCTTTTTTATTAGCATTTAATCTTTCAATTAAATCAGCCTTCTTTCCACTTACTTTTAACCCTTGCATTTTTAATAATTTTCTTAATTCAACCACTTTTATTTTATCATAAGAATCATCTTTACTATCTTTTTCTGTATCTTCTTCTTTTATTCCTAATTCCGTTGTATGGATATTACCAGTTGATATGTTTTCATCTATTATTGCATAATGAAATTTTGTATATTCATTCTCACTATATTCCTATTATATTATATAAATAATAATATTGTTTATACTTTTATTGATTCTTTCATACTTAATTTACCAACATCATCACTTACATTATGTTGTATTTTTATAAACACTCCATTCAGAATTAAATCAAAATAATTATTTTTATCCAATATAAAATAAACAAAATGTTCTGAACCTTCTGGATGATATATTGATATATGTTTCTTTGAATTAAATTGGAAATTATCATCTTTCTTATCTATTATAATTTTCTTTGTTGCTAATTCATATGCTTTGAGATGTTTCGATGCAAATCTCTTCATTTCATTATCATTTTCCATTGAAATATATTTTTCTATTAGATCGTTATATTCTGTATTATTTTTAGGAGGATAGAATTTGCACATAATATAATCTTCAACATATGTTGATATAAATTTCAAATGTGGTTTTGGTTCGTATATTTTACCTAAAAAAGGGTTATTCTTCGTTGTAAAATCATATTTTAATATGATATTTGATAAATCTTTTTCTTTTAAATAATCTTTAGTGTTATAATGATCTAAAAATGTGTTATAATCTTCTTTTCCTGCAACACTATCTATTAGTTGTTCATAATAACTCCAATAATCTCTACCATTATAATTCATTCTATATAAATAATGGAAGTATATTAATCTAGGAATATTTCCATATCTTTCACAAACATCTTTAAATTCATCACTTTCAACATTAACACAATCAAAACCAATACAATTCTTAAACCACTTCTGAACTTCTTCAAATTCTAATGATTCAAAATACAATTCAATATCATAATCATCCTGTATATGCTGGGAATTATTTTCACCATCTGGAGAACTAATAGAGATAACTGTATTATCTATTTCAAAAGTGAAATTACAAGTATCAGCTATAATTATTGAATTGTAAATATCAGAACTATTAATATCTTTAACTTCAATAAGATTATAACCAGCTTCTTCTTCCTTTATTAATTTATATGCTTTTGCTTTTTCTGGATTTCCATGTTTCTTTCCTTTATATACATATACACCACCTGGGTATTTTGATTTCCAATCATCATTATTCATTAATTTGTATAATAAATAATACATAAATGAGGTTTTGCCAATACCTGGTTGGCCTGTTATTATAATATTTCTATAATATGAAAAACATATACGAATGTAATTAAACATTTCATTATATGATTTTCTGACATAAATCTTTTTCAGGGGGAATTGAAATACATCAACATCAGTTTCTGTAAATTCTAAATATTCAATTTCTGTTCCATCAGTGTTAGAATCAGGTTTTATATTGTTGATAATCTTTACAAAGCTATCTGATGATGTTGGAACATTAGGCTTTACAGTTTGTAAATTGTTTGTAATATCTAAAAAACTATTTGATGATGGTATAGTAATAGTAGTAGCAACAAAATTAGCTGCAACATCACCATGATATCCACTTCTAATATCATTACTTCCACCTCTAACATCATATAGTAATGCATTTCTAATATCATTACTTCCACCTCTAACATCATATGGCAATACACATCTACTTCTATACCTAAAATCACCTAGAAATTCACTTCCATAATCACTACTTCCTCCATTAAAACTATATGGCCATACATATCTTCTGTGTGTAATTCCACCATCTTCACCAAATACACTATCTAATGATATTACAACATTATCATCTCTTGTGTAATCTGGTTTTGGTTTTTTTGTAGGTGCAGGATTAGGTGTACCTTCATTCTTCTCTACACTTTCACCTTCACCTTCACCTTCACCACCTTTACCCCAATTTCTACTTCTAATTTTACCTTTATCTGTATCTGCAAATCCACTACTAATATTTTCTTTCTCCATATAATTGTTTAAACACTATTACGCGAGATATTTAGGATTATAAATTGAATGATAATCAAGTCAAGCCTAATTTAACCAATCAAAAGAGAGAACACTATAAAAATTTTCTAAGTGTATTTTTTGTCTTTTTTGTCTTTTTTCTCAATAACCATAAGGAATTAAAAAGTAAAATTTTACCATAACATGAATTATATGTTAGAATATATGATAGTGTAGTTAGTTTCTAAATTACCTAATTTAGGTATCTTATCTCTTTATTGCATATTTATATATATATAGTCATAGCTACTAACATAACATAAACAAAATCTTTTGATTTTCTTTCTAAGGTTAAAAAAATTAAATACAGTTTGAAGTGTTTTAACCTTAATACAACGTATTCCTTATTTAGGAACTTAAAACCATTGATTTTTTTTTGTTGGCATCGGACACTAATTTAAAGGGTTGTGGTATAGGCCATTTTTGGATTGAGAGAAATTAATTTTGATGAGTAAATTTGGCTTGTTAGGCGATATTATGTGCAGATCGTAAAAAGTATTCATATATGGATCAGTTATCAAGTTATTTTCCCTCAATTCCCTGTAGATATGAAGATATTAGCTTTTTTTATATTTACTTGCTCCCACCTTAGTAGCTGTATTACACTATTTAACAGCATATATAAACATCATAAATATAATAAAAAAATTAAATCACTGTTCTAAATTATTATTGATTCTTAAATTTCTCTAAAAATTACTATACAACCTATTGAATATATAAATTAATAATATATACTTTATGAAAATGTCATTTCTAATGCAGAACCAGCATAAGGTAATCTATTTTATAGAATCATAATCATATACTTTAGTAATGATAGAACTCTATTAAATATCTTCATATTTCATGAATTTAGTGATACAAAAATAGTATTCACTATAATATTTATAAATTATATTAAATATTATACTTATAAATGTGAATTGATAGCTCTTTAACCTTGATAGTTATAATACTGATCATAATCGTTAATATTTTACATTCCTCTAACACTATGTCTTACTTTCTTCCCACCTATTTTCCTTACATAACTATTACATGATCGGCAGTAATGCTTGGAAGATACAAAGTCATGATAATTCATTAACTTTATCACTCCAGGCATATCTCCAATAAACGAAATACAATACACATTATAAAACTCACTATCAATCTTAATTCCATCTAAAAATAAGTCATTGAGTTCTTTGCATATTTTGTTTATTTTTTCACTTACATTAGTTACAGTAATAACCTGAATCATATTACTACAATAAAAATTGAGAATTTTGTATGAAAACACATAAACACCATTATTATTTGTACTAAATGGACTATTTTCTACTCCATCAAGGCTTATTACTATATTTTGTCTATTCTGTTTATGTTTATATAGTTATTACATTTTTCAATTGATGAACTAATTATTGGAATTTCTTTTATATTTGTCAATAAATAAACTAGACTTTCTTTAATGCTAAGATAATTATCCTTATCTGGATTTGGCAAAATATTATCTTTAATTACTTTACTCTTTAATGATTTGAAAGTTCTGCAGCTTATAAGATGAATACTAGATAATTCTTTTAATAGAATTGATGAATTGACATTAGAAATATAATTCTTTATAAAGAATTTGTATAAATATGACATTAATCTATACTCGTTATTACTTGCATTTTCATCATCGTCTTCCTCTTCACTATCTTCATCCTCTTCCTCTTTACTATCTTCATTATCTTCCACTTCACTATCTTCATTATCTTCCTCTTCACTATCTTCATTATCTTAGTAAAATACTAATCAAAAAATCAATTAAATAAATTCAATTACGTTTGTTATTACATTGACAATGTAAAGAATATATTTTACCGATTTATTTTTTTCAATTTACTCATATAGTTCAATCTATTCACTCGTTATTTTGTATAAATTAAACTATGTAAAGTAGATATAACATATAAATAGTTGTAATATAGATGCTTATTCAGTATTTGAACATATTTATTATAATACACATACACAGCATATATAACAGATTCAATATATTGTATTGGCTTAGACCAATTAATATTATAAGTTTAATAAAATTATTTACCACTTCTCAAAATCCATTCTAAGTTATATGATGGTTAAGCGATAAAAATATTACCATACCTTTAATTTTGTTTGTTGTTTAGAAATATATATATAAAATAGTAAAAATTTAAGGACTTGAGAAATTTGTTCATATTTTTTTAGACTGCAAGTGCAGCTTTTATTTTATGGTATAATTTAACTTAGTATGTACTGTACTTTAAATTTATATAGTTAGTATTTATATTTCACTTCATTCAAAAATACATCAAAAAATAGAATTCTTTGTTTTATAGCTATATATAAAGCAGAATATGAGATCACTATATATACAAAAAATCTTATCTTAATTTAATCTCTAACATAATGAAAAAAACAAAAGAAAAAGGTATAAAAGTCAAATATTGACAAACCAGATCTGAGCCAAGTATTGTAATCCTATTTGCAAAATAAAATTCAATGCGAATTATTTTTTATAGTGAATTTGAATAATTTTTGATGTTTAGTTTTCTACTAATCTAAAAAGAGATGAAGTTTGATATAATTAGAATAACTATATTATTGTATGATATATATTAAAATAGCATAATTGAAGAATTCTACTATTTTTACATTTCTTACTAAAAATATAACATAATAATGAATAAATAAATATTTAGTTTAGTTAACTTTCTTCATGTTAGTCATTTGTCTATAATATCTTTTCATAAGCTATATTACAATGTTATTACATAACATTCAGATATATATTCTTTAATTCTTTTATTTCTCTAGAATTATCCACAAATAATTGAATTATATCATTTTTCACTTTCGTTAAGTTAAATATATTGTTTTTATATATTTTGACTAAAATACTGATTTTAATCTCTTTATATTCCATTATTGCAACTATTGCAATCAGTTTTACCACTATTGCGTAAAGATATTAAAACACATGTTTGGCCTGATTTTCCATTAGTTACTCATGTATTTATACATCAAAATACAGTGAGAAAGATAGTAAATGCTTCAAATTATGTAAAGAAGATATTATTTATGGATGATGTTTATTTAGGAATGTTATTGAAATATTCAAATGAAACAATAAAGAAGTTAGGAATTAATCTAATTCATTTCAATTATACAAAAATATCTAATATAACTTTCATAAAAGAAGAAGTGTTTGCATATCATGGTATAAAACCAGGTGGAGTTCATTATTTATCTTCAAAAAATCAAACTACTACTTTTAAGAAAATTGTTATGAAATAAATGCTAAATAAAATAATGAAATTAATTGTTGTTGAATAGAAGAGTATGATATAAATATAAATATATAAAATAATAACATATTATTATCAAAACTCTATTAATTATTTATCTTCTATTCCATTGGAATGATTTTCTAGCTTTCTTATGGCCATATTTCTTTCTCTCTACCATTCGAGGATCTCTTGTTAATAATTTACACATTTTCAATTGAGGAGTTAAATCACTTTCTAACTCTTGTAAACAACGGCTAATCCCTAATTTTATCGCATCACATTGACCAGTTAATCCACCACCCTTCACATTACATTTTACATTAAACATACCAGTAGTATAAGTGATATAAAATGGTAAACATATTTCATCTCTATAATATTCTCTTTTAAAATAATCAATTAACGACATATTATTAACTGTTATTATACCTTCACCAGGTGTTAGTGTTACTTTAGCTACAGAAGTTTTTCTTCTTCCTATTGCAGATATTTCACTTTTTAATAAATTTGAATATGATTTATTTATTGTTGGTTCAATATCTAATGAATATTTACTTTCTCTTGGAAGAAATTGTAACTATTTAAATATATATATATATATATATACAGCTGAATAAACTGCTGGATTTACTTCACTCATTATATCATTTTTATTATTCAAATTCTTATCATATTTATCACTTTTTAATATTTCAAAATCATTTCCAAATCCTTCACCAAACTTCAATTGTTCATTTAATTCTTTACTATCCATATTGAATAATTGTTTTCCAGATAAAATCTCTTTATTTTGTCTCAAATGTTCTGGATCCATTATTGAATCATCATCATTTTCTCCTTCTTCTTCTCCTTCTTTATTATTATTATTATTATTATTATTATGTCTTTCTTTTTCCTTTTTTCCTTCAACCAAATGAAGATATTCACTTATCTTCTTTTTCACATCATTGTTGATTAAACTCAAGCTATTTTTCTTCAAATAACTTTTTAAAAGGTTTATATCTGAATCAATTTCTTTTCTTAATTCTTTATAATCACTTTCAGTAGATGTTATATAGTTTAACATGTTGATTTTATCATTAATTATCTCTAAATATTTCTCTTCATCGATTGTCATTGCTCCTCCTTTCTTATTGATGATTTCTTCACCATCTTCTAATCTTTTCTTTAAATCACTGTATATTATATCTGGTTTTACTTTTAATTGTCTATAAGCATTAACTATTTCACTTTCAGATGGTAAAACTGGAAAATCTTCTTTACTTAATAACATATTGTTATGATTAGAAGTAATTATATTGTATTCTTTTATTTTCATTTTATATATATCACTTTCTAAGATGGATTTTTCTTTTTTTGATTCATTTTTATCGATTTTTCTACCTTTACTCTTTATTTCAACTTTCTTAATATTATTACCATCTTCTACTTTCTCACTTTTAGTTGTTTTGTTATTTAATATTTTTACTTTATCATCTAACACTTTGTAAGATTCAAACTTTTGGTTTGTCATTTTCTCATATATTTCAATTACGTTTTTATTATTTTTCACTTCATTTAATAATTCATTCAATTTCACATTGTACTTTATACATTCTTTCAACAACAATAAACTAAAATCTGATTTCTTTATTAATTCCTCCACTATTTCAAATGGTAAATTCTCTTTAATTATTAACTCCATTATTTTTATATCCAAATCACTCTCTACTAACTGTAAGACTTTTTCTTTTTTCATTTTATTCTTTACAATTTCTTTTATTGTATTGTCATTAAAACCTTTCTTCAATAATCTCAACAACAATTCAAAACTATTTTCATCAAAATATTCCCTGATTTTATTATAATTTTCTATGTTGTACAATTTATTCAAGTTATTTAAACCACTCATACCTATCTCATCAGTATAAATATTGTCTAAATATCTATAAAAATTAGTTACAGTAATATCTTTAATTTCATTCTCTTCTACTCCTCCTTCTATTTCTTTCTCTTTCTCTTTTTCTTTATCTATTTTGGGTAACAACATATCCAACTCTTTTATATTTGATATTTCTTTATTATTGAGTATTTCTTGTAACAATACTGTTGCTTTTTTAGTTTTTATAAAACTATCATAAGATGGCTTCATATGATTGTATATCATTTCTATTCATTGTATTAAATAAATTATTATTATTATATATACGTTTAATTAATGGTTCCCATCTATCTAAATCTTCATTGTTTATATTATCGAAGAATAAATCCAATCGACTTAATTCATATACATTACTACACATTTCTATTAATTAAATTACTAAATATAAATATACGATATATGTAGAAGTATGATTTTAAAACATCCTTCAATAATTTACCTTCTACGAGATTTCTCTCCTCTATTCATAATATAATACTTATTTTTATACTCCATATTCCATAAAATGATACATTATCTTCACTCTTTTTCATTTCATTCAATAAATCTGACACTTTGCTCTTCATCTCCAAATTTACACTTTTATCACGAATAGATACTATTAAAACGAATACTATAATTATTTTAATTATACCTTGAATTGAAAAACTTCGATTGAACGACCTAAACGAATTATTTCTCACTACTGAGAAATTGCTATTCAAAATAACATTCAAGCAATATACTTTCGCACCATCGAATTGATGACACACCTTCTGATGCAATTGCCTATTCGTATCATTCAATAAAACAAAAATGAAAATAATGGCTTGACTTGAGTTTTCAAATTAAAAAATAGTCGTTATATATATATAATAAAATATGATTAGAAATGTAAAACTTCATTTACAAAAGCAATAATAAAATGGTATAAATTATTCTATATTATAGAATTCTTTTGACAATTCTTGCTTTCCTTCTTCTGATAATCCATCCAATTTTATTTTTCCAATTGATGAAAATGTGTTTAAAAATGATTTCAATTCTGATTTATCTATATTCTCTTTCAATGTGATTGATAATTCTATTAAAAAATAGAATAAATTTTCATTTTCTTCCATCAATCTCAATTCTCTTTCATTTAATTCATTTCCTGATAGATTTATTTTGTTTAATGGATTATCTTTTAATCTTTCTATCAACATTTCCAATCCTTTTTCACTCATTCCAATATCTATTTGTATAATAAAATTAGATCATATTCATAATATACTTGATAGATTCAGTGATGATGAAAATTTTTCAATAAATACATTCATACATTTACATATTATCTCTACTCCTTCATCTCCAATTGGATTATTAAATATTGAAATATAAACAAGACCAAAACCTTTTGGTAAAGAATCAGTTAATTCTTTTAGCCCTTTATAGGTAATTCTATTATTGAACAAATCAAGTTTATAAAAATTAATTTGTTTAATCAATGAAATATGAGAATCATTCAGATTCATATCTATTGAAATTTATATATCTATAAATAAAATACTAGAAAATTGACACTCTTTTTTTCCTTTTTTAATACAATAATCTAAATAATATTCCAACTCTTCATTTGTCCATGATGGATTATTCATTTCTATAAATGGATAATCATTCTTTTCTAATGATTTTGAACAAATTGATTTTAGTCCATTAAAACTGATATTATTTCCTTTTAGATGCATTGTATAACATCTTATATTTTTATCTATTTTATTTGCTAATAACAATACACTTTCATCATCAATTGAGATGTTGCATAAATCCATACTATGAAAATAATCAACCAACTTATTTAAATAACTAAATAACAATTTAAATCCAATATTACCAATTGGATTATCTATTTAACATAAATACTAATCAATAATATACCATGAATGTATAAAGTTTTAATACAATCATTTCCTTTCATATAATCCATTAAATATCCAATTCCTTCTGTATCTATTTTATTATTACTAACATCAAGTAGGAAAATAATTTCATGAATTGTCTTTAAACCATCAACTAAGTATTTTATTCCTTTTGAAGATAATCCCATTTCTATTTCATATTAATAATAATAATTATTATTATTATACTTGAACAGTTTATCATATCATAATCTTTTAATAAATGAATATGTGGAGATAAGATTCTCATTCCTTCATCTCCTATTTCATTTTCATATAATTGAAGATATTTAAGACTAGAAAATGAAGATAGATTATTAATCAGTATTTCAACACTTTTGTGTGTTAGTTTATTATCTAAATTATATAAAAATTCCAAATTATACTTCTTACAGTAAGTCTTTTTATTTCACAAAATTCTTTTGATCTTAAAGTAATGAATAATTTGAAAAACTCATCATCAATTCCCAAAGCATCTAAACTTAATTCGTTATAATCATTCTTGATAGAATAAACTAATTCTGTAATATCTCTATCAATCAGTAATTCTTTACATCCAGCAATATCAAACTGTATATTTGAAGCAGGGAATTTGGAAAATAAGGCTTTTAATCCATTTAAATGGATGTAATTACCTCTAATATCTATATTCTCAAGATTTGGATATTTGTATAATTCTTCTGATAATAACACCATTGATTTATCATTTAAACCCATTCCTATAAAATCCAATCCATTTCTATTGTTGATTAATAAATGTAAATGTGGAAGCAACAATTTGAATCCTTTTGGACCAATTGGATTATCTATTTCATAAAAAGCATAATGAAATAAAATAATAATACTATTGAGTTTTACATGTTTCAGTTTCATCAATGGTATTAATTTAACAAATGACTCAACGAAACAACTATTACAATTACATCTTGATAAATCTAATTCTTGTAGATTCGACAAATATGACAAATAGCATGAGAATAATGGTTGATATTGGGTTGGAATATTAAATTCAGATATGTCGTCTATGAAAATTAAAAAAAAAAATCAAAAAAATATACAAAACTGGATTTTTGTTGGATTTATCAGTTTCAATATTTTAAAAAAATAACACATTCTACATCTATATTGTATTTACATCTCACAATATCACTTATTGCTTTATTGATATTATCATTCTCATTAAATGGTAATTTCTTACAAATTATTTCGTATAAAATACATCCAATTGACCAAATCACACTTCTCTTATTACATTCTAATCCATTCAACTCTTCAGGGCTTTTGAAGCATATATCATACAATCTCATATCTTCTTCTTTTCTTATTTCATTCAAACATAAATCACATAACTTTATTTCATCATCTTTTTCATATATCACATTACTACTCTTCAAATTACTAACTAGTACATTATATTCACTTAATATCATTAAAACTTCACATAAATTACATATTTTACTACATATATCATCTCTTGAAAAGGATTTATTATGGATTAGCTGTTCCAAATCTCTTGAGTAATATTCTCTTTCTAATATCATATAGTCATTATAACTTTTGAATTGAAGTATTTTTGAAGGTAAAATAAAGGATAAAAACCTTTGTGACAACAAGTAGTTTATTTCACAGAAATTTATAATAGTCTTTTCTTTTACATTAGTAATATATATCACTTTCATCACTTTTATATCATCTTGATGTTGTAGTATAACAGCAACTTCATTAATACTCTTTTCTACTCTCTCTCTTACCTATAAAAGTAAAAATATCCGAAATACTTGATCATCAGATAATAATGGTGTTGACATTATTTTATCCATAAATGAACTTAAGGAAAACATCTTTTTTTATTTTCAAATTTTTGAATAGTTTGGCTCGATTTGACTTGATCAAAAAATTACTTTTTGAATTTCTTCTCTTATGATGGCCAGCATTGCTTTGTATAACATTTTTATTTATAATCATCTGGTGTAGAAAGCTCCCAGCACCTCAAAATATTTATAGTGGTGGATCTGAAGTAATTCTAACAAAGAACCCAATAGTATCTGCAACAGATATGTTAAATAAAAAAATACCACCATATGGAAATCGTAAAGGTTACATTCCAAGAGCCATTCAAGATTATGGTGATGGTGGTGCTTTTCCTGAAATTCACGTAGTACAATATCCTTTAAATATGGGAAGACCAGGTAAAACATCTCAAGTAAGTGGAGTTTTAAGCGAAGAACAAAATGTCAAATCAATAGTCAAATATCAAGGTAAAAATGAGATTAGTATTGTTATTATATTATAATTTGTTATTAATAGCTGCAACTCGTTTAATGAAACCTACATCAAAAGAAATTGATGATAATACAGAATCAACTAAAATGGCTTTACAAAAAGTATTTTTATTATCTTTTCTATTTATATTAATAGATATTACAAGGAAAAATCACATCAGCTAAGAAATCTACCAAATCCACAACTGATAATTTGAATGATGCAAAATATATACGATATACACCAACAGATGCAATAACCAATCAACCTAAACAACAGAGAATAATTAGAATGGTAGAAGCACCAGTAGATCCCTTAGAACCACCCAAATTCAGACATAAGAAGGTTCCAGCAGGACCTCCTTCTCCTCCAGCTCCAGTATTACACTCTCCACCACGTAAAATATCAGCAAAAGATCAATTAGATTGGAAGATACCTCCTTGTGTAAGTAATTGGAAAAATGCGAAAGGATATACAATTCCGTTGGATAAGAGATTGGCAGCTGATGGTAGAGGATTATTGGAAGTATATTTATGTATTATATTAATATAGCCTGTTATAAATGACAAATTTGCTGAATTTTCAGAAGCAATGCAAGTAGCTTACAATGTAAGTAGAGAATCAGTCAAAGATCGAAATAAACTAGCAAACAAATTAAAAGTTAAAGAAAAGGAAGACGAAGAGGATAGATTGAGAAGGATAGCTCAAGAAGCTCGAGAAAAACGAGCTGCTGGTGTACATAGTGGTATAAGAAGTACTGACAAAAATGTACTTGAAAAAATGAGTAAAGAAGAAAGAGAAGAGTTTTTAGAGAGAGAGAGAATAAGATATGATAGGACTAAAGAAAGAGAAAAAGATATGAGATTAGAAGCAAAAGGAATAAAGTCAAAAACCACTCGAGATCACGAAAGAGATATTAGTGAGAAGATAGCTTTAGGTATTCCAATAGGTAAAGGTACATTAGGAAGCCGATATGATGAGAGATTATTTAATCAAAGTTCTGGCATTGATAGCGGTTTTGCTAATGAAGATGAGTATGATTTATACTCCAAGCCGTTGTTTGCTGAAAAGAATGAAGGATTATTTAAGCCACATGTTGAGAATAATGATGAAGGTAATAGTGAAGAACTGTATAACAAATTGAAAAATTCATCGAAATTTGTACCAGATAAGTCTTTTAGTGGAACAAATGATAGTAATAGTAATGATAATAAGCCTAGAAGTAAACCAGTTGAATTTGAATATGATGTAAAACATGATGATGATGATAATAAAAATAATAATGAAGGAATAAATAATAATAGATCAAGATCAAGATCACGATCATCTCATAAGAGAGATCGTTCTTCATCACATCATCATAAACATCATCATCATCATAAACACCATAAACGTAGTGATTCTAGTTCATCAAGTTCTTAATTATCAATTATTATGTTATAAAAATTGTTTTATATTTATAGGAAACACACATACACATAGATTATATATATATAAATATTTATTTACCATAATAAATCCTCTTCAGACTCATTCTCCTCATTTATCTCATTTTCTCCTCTTTTTCTCGCTTTCTTTATTAATTCAGTCACTTTACTCATATATTCGTTATCTACTGATAACTTCCTTTTATATGAATCTATTTGTTCTTCAGAATCAATTTCAATTTCAATTCTTTCTGTCTTTGCTGTTGTTGTTGTTGTTGTTGTTGTTGGTTTGAAGTTTACTTTGTCTTTCAATATTGCTATATTCTCATTCATCTATTTAAAAAATGAAAATATTCTACTTTTTCTAACAGATTTAAAATTGAAGATAATGCAGATATTAGTTTTTCATCTTTTAAATTCTTTTTTTCTATTTATTATTATATATATATATATATATTACTTTCAAACTCATCCATTTCGTTCATTAACATTCTACTGAAAGAATTGAGGAATTCTCTTTCAATTTTCAGATTTTCTTTCACCTCATCCAATATTTTCAATCCATTTATTTGACTGTTCTTAATCTCTTCGTTTGAATCTTTAATAGCTGCAAATTACATAATTATAAAATATTAAAACCTTCTAGATTATTCCTTACAGATTCTTTATGTTCTAGTTCCTCATTGTAATTAAACCAATCACTACATTTGCTGTTTTGACCAAATGAACTGCATCTACTCATAGGTTCACAGCCTTGTGATGATAAACTCTCAATCAGTGATTTTGATGATAGTTCACTGTTTTGAATTATCTATAGAATAAAATAAACCATAATTATACTTCTTCAATGTTCTGACTTGAAAAATAGCTACTCTGGCTATTCATTGCATTTGATTTATTCCAATTTTTGTTTCTAACAAACATTAAACGATCTAAACATACAGCATTGCTATAAATCACAAACGAAGTAAATTTCTAAAATTTGGTTTATGGAAATTTGAAGTGGGTGTATGAAAAAGTAATAAAAAATTAAAAACTACTACAATGAGAATTAAAGTATAAAAATGGTATGCATGTATATAATATGACAATAACTAATTATATTACAACTTTCTTTTTATTTGAATTCTCTACATTTCCTCCTTCTTCATGTTTTCTTTTCATATTCTCTTCGTTATTCAATTTATTTTGCTATATATAAATAATATAAATATATACTTTATCAATACACCGTTTACAAATATACTTAAATTCAGGATCTTCATAATCCTCAGGTATTTCAGTATAGCCAGCACATATCCAGTGATACGCCAACAAACACTCATCACAATAAACATAAGAATCTAATCCATCTTTATCTACATCAATATTGATAGAAAAACAACCACAACATCCTGTTTTATCTTCACTTAGATAATTCAGCCTTTTATCTAATACTTCTATACCTCTACAAAACTAACAAAATAATAAATAAATAAAATATACAAATGCTGTTGTTACAGCTGATTGAAATTCAGATAAATCTTTTTTATTCGTGTGTTTATTTCTATAAATACTTATACTATTGTGATTGAATGAAACTAAATCATCATATGAAGTAACACCACTATTAAAAATAATTAAAAATATAATATATATACTATATAGGATATTTTGCACAAAAATATATAATTGGTATTTTCTTCTCAATATCACTACTTAAATACTTTTCAAATGCTTCTATTGTTAATTCTTTACATCTGCAAATAATACCTGGATATACCTTTCTTTTATCCCAAACTACTTCATATAAACAGCCGATGTGATATTCAGGAATACGATAACTGTATTGAATTTGTTTACCAATGTTTTGGCTTAGAAGATAATTACTATTTTTACCTATTCTGTCAGGATGTTTAATATACTATTAAAATAAAAAAAACAATAAAAGTAAGTTAAAAATTATAAGAAAAAATAAAAAAAAGATAATTTTTATAAGGAATAAAATAAAAATAAACAATTATTATCATTATATATACATATAACCGGCATTTATTACAGACATATTTATAATTTTCACATTGTGAATCTAAAGGCAAAGAACAAAAACCTTCACATTTCCAATGATATGTTAAACAACATTCTTCACAATAAATATAACCTTCTAATCCATTTTCTGCTGTTATTGACATTTCTAAACATTTACAACAACCATAATATATATCTTTTGTATATTTTATTCTTTCTTCTCCTGTAACTTTCATACTACAGAACTATATAAATATATTAATATATTATCTTATTAAATATTAGATATACATAAGCTAAAGCAACTGACGAGTTAAAAGGATCTATTTTAATTTTACATTTTCTTTGTTTTTTGTATCTATATATTGATTCATGAGTAAATGGTTCAGTATCACTAAGACTAATAATTGCACTTTATATGAATATATGAAAATATTTTATACCATACACAATTTTGAGTTGTTGTAAAATACAGTACACTGATCTTATCTGATGTTCTGTAATTTAGATACTTCTCATAGTACTCAATCGACAAATCTTTAAGGTCACAAATTAAAGCTGGCAGTTTTGCTGGTATATCCCATACAATATTGTATAATTTATCTTTGTGATATTTTGGAGTGTCAACAATAGTGCTTAAACGATAAATATCGTCCATTAAATGTTTGGCTATGATAATAGAAGAGAAAATTGATATCAAGCCAAGCTTTTTTCACAATTTTTGGAGGGAAATGAAGTGTTTATAAATAAATCACATTACAAATAGTATTCAAAGAATATATTATTTACATATTTCTTATACTCTTCATCATCATCATTCTTGAAAATAGTTGTTCTACTGAAATTGCTAATAAACCTATTAGTAGCAAGATCAATATTACTTTGGTTTGATACAACAATTCTAGACGGTTGTTCTTCCTCACTAATCTCTTTTTCCTCTTCAGTGACATGATATCTCTGTAAAACACACCTGCCCTTCTTTTCATCCAATGAAATCATAGTAGTTGGAACATCATATAATATTCCATTATTGGTCTTCAAATCTAAAGTTCGACTATTTTTATTATACCTAATTATTTTATATTCATATGATTCTAAATCTTGAAAGAAATAAACACTTCTATCTTTGTAATAAATACTTTCATCATCATAATCATAATTATATATTTCTTTAATTAATTTCAATATTTTTTCTTTACTAAAATATTGAATAGTATATAAGTGCAAACCATAATTATTTTTATTCTTTTCATACTCACAAATTCTAGATAAATCATTATTACTATTATCTAAATTAATAACTTCATCAAAATCACTTATCCATCCTCTAAAATGAACTATTATTTCATTTTTTCCAAATCTTTTTACCACTTTTGCTGGATACCATTTACCTCTTAGATCTCGACAATCGATTAAATTACCTTCAACAATATCACTGAAATTGAAATTATTATTATTATAATTATTAAAAGTACCACAAACTTCACACGTTATTGAATTTTTTAAGTTCCAATAAGAACAAAAACTACACATCCATCTTTTATTAGTTATTATTTCCTTTTTCTCATAACCCCCATCATCATTCTTTTCAACACAATTTGAAGTATAATTTTCCTTTATTTTTTCAATTATTTTTTCATCTATGTCATTTGTCTCTGATGTATTAATATCTGATATTTCTTCATCATTATTATTGCTTGTTATACTGTCAATATTACAAAATGGACATGCTTTATAATCGTATTTTGAATATAATGTATCACATTTTTCACATTTAATTTTCTCAACTTCTTCAGGATGTTGTGTGCCAATTTTAACGGAATATGTATCACCATTTATTACCATCTTTTCATAGTTATGTTCCTCATTTTCGTACAATGAACTATAAGTCTTTGTATTTGGTACTAAACTAAAATTTGTACGTTCTTCTGATATTTCATATACAAAAGGGTTGTTCAAAGTACCAGAGGGAACTGAATAGTCTAACTTATATTTTTCTTCATTTTGTCTTTCTATTTTTACATCTTCTTTGGATAAATAATTTGATTTATAATAATATAAGAATAGAGCTTCTTCATTGATTTTAATCTAGAGTAGAATAAAATAATAATAGAGATACTTCTTCGATAGATGCTTGGTAAGTCATTATTGTCGACTAGTTAGGATTCTTTTAAAGAAGAGAATCCATTAATTACATACAAAAAAAAAATGTTAGACTAAAACGAATAAATTTCATTTTAAAATTCAAAATAACGAATATATTTATAAAAATCCTCAAAAATACATTAAAATAGGTTGCTTATATATATATATACATTATTTACAACTAATCTTACGAGCTAACAGAGCATAAATGCAAATCACTAGTTGAAGAATCATTAAATTCATCAGCTATTTTCTCTTGTTCTATTTGTTGCGTTGATTCATCTACATCAATTGTAGGTGTTGATTGTTCAACAGCATCAGTAGGAGTAAATCCACTCATAATAATTGGTTCTATTGGTTGATTCATAATAATTGGCTGTGTAAGTTGTTGTATAGCAATTGTAGGTGTTAATTCTCTATTAGTTTTAGTTTTCACAGGTTTTGAGTGTGTTAATTTTGTTGCTTTGCTTTCTTCCTTTATTGGTTGTGTATATCTACTCATATCATCAGCTGCACTATTATAATGTAATATTGGTGATGACTCTTTATGAGTTTTACTTCTAATTAACCTCATTGGAGCTTCTAGAAATTTTTCTAGTCTTTCTTTACTAAAATATTGTTTAGTATATAAATATAAACCATATTCATCCTTATAATCATGATATTCTCCAATTCTATTTAAAGTTTCAGGGTTTTTTAAATCGATTATTTCATTAAAACAGTCTTTCCATCCTCTGAAGTGAACTAATAAGTCATTCCCACTTCTATCAATAACTTTTGCTGGATACCATACTCCTCTCATATCTTTACAATCAAATAGACTTCCTGGCTTTAAACTATCTAAAAATTTCTTCAGTGGATGAGGTTCAAGTATTAATGGCCTTGCTGCACCACAATAAAGACATGATGTTAAAAGACCTTGATTTTTATGAGGACAGATTTCACATTTCCAATCTGGGAATCTTACTTTGAATTTTTCTTTATAAATATAACCATGTTCATCAAATTGACAAAAAGGAGATATATAATTCTTTTGATTTTCGGTACAAACTGCATAGGCATAATGTTTCTCTTCTTCATCTTTTTGCTATTAAATTATCATAAATAGAAATGACATTATACTTCTTCTATAGTACCAGCATAGCCATTACAGATTCTACTACCCAACGCTGAATCTAGTCAATATAAACTACATGAATAATACCTCCATTCATTTATCAATAGAAAAATCAAAATAAAAGATTAATATCGTTTTTTATTTTTGGTTAACCAATTTTATATTTCTAAAATTTCTTATAAACAGAGCTACTCTTTAACTTATGTGTCAATAACTATTTTATGATACTGATTGTTGTAGTTCAACAATTAACAATCATTATGTTAAAAATTCATAAATATTATTTACATCTTAAATATTAGCATAAATTAATGCTAATACATGGAAATATTATTATCCATAACTAATTTACATTTCTAAATTTGTATCTGAATGAAGTGTTGGATTAAATAAAAATGTTTCACCACAAGTGTTTATAGTAATTGAATTTAATTCATTATTTTCTTTATTTCTGTGTATTATAGCAGTTTTATCTATATCAGCTTCAGAACGAACTAAATTCACTGGAACTGAGTTTATAACTTCTTTATTATGTATTAAATCTAATGTTCTTTCCATTTCATTTATTCCAATCACTTTATATTCATATATATCATTATCATGTATTTCGATATAAACATTACTACCCATTGGATATTTATCTTCTATTGTTTCATTCTCTTTCTTTTCCATCATCTTCAAATATTTTTCTATCTTATCTTTACTGTAGTATTGTATTGTATATTTATGTAATGGATATTCATTTTTCATCATTTCATAATCAGCTATTCGACTTTCATAAAATGGACAGTTTATATCAATTAATTCATCAAATTCATCCTTACAACCTCTGAAATGGACTAATATCTCACTTCCATTTTTTCTAATGATTTTAGAAGGATACCACACTCCTCTCATATCTTTACAGTCAATTAAACTTCCTTCAATTAAACTATCTGTACAACTTTTATCATTTAGAATAGAATTAGCTTCTAGAATATATGGATTGGCTGCACCACAAATTAAACACACGGTTGAACCAGCTTTGTTTATGAAAGTGCAAAACTCACAGGACCAATCTCTACCACTCATAAATTTAGATCTTTTCTTTAATTCATAACCATAATCATCATTTTGACTAAATCTTGATGTATAGTTTGTATAATCGTTCATTTTTACTGCATAGGCAAAGTGAGTTTCTTCTACTTCTTTTTTCTATTATATTATTTATGTATAAATATATTATACCTCCTCTAGAGTAGCAGAACAAGTATAATTTTTTTTATCTTTGGTATTATCCATTCATTTAGTTGTAAGAACAAATAAAATAACGTAGTTGGTTGGTTTTAGATATTTTTTCGATAAACCATTTTTAGTGTAAAATTGAATAATATTGTTGAGTTAATCTACTTATAGTTGACAATCAATATTTCAAATAGTGAATATAAATTATCTTCAGTTTATGAATAAAATAACACACACCAATAAACATATCAAAAAAATGTATATCTCATATATATATATACATATTAAATATTTATCAAGTATGCGGAGATAAAAAGAAAAACTTAATGACATTATTATCAGAATATATATGTAGTATATCCACAATCTTTTACATTTTCGTTTGAATAAACTGTTTGCTTATTCAAATCACCTATCATGGAATTAGTGGCTCTATCAACATTACTATCACAAGAAATAGCGAGCCTAGAAGTGTTTATAGTAATTGAATTTAATTCATTATTTTCTTTATTTCTGTGTATTATAGCAGTTTTATCTATATCAGCTTCAGAACGAACTAAATTCACTGGAACTGAGTTTATAACTTCTTTATTATGTATTAAATCTAATGTTCTTTCCATTTCATTTATTCCAATCACTTTATATTCATATATATCATTATCATGTATTTCGATATAAACATTACTACCCATTGGATATTTATCTTCTATTGTTTCATTCTCTTTCTTTTCCATCATCTTCAAATATTTTTCTATCTTATCTTTACTGTAGTATTGTATTGTATATTTATGTAATGGATATTCATTTTTCATCATTTCATAATCAGCTATTCGACTTTCATAAAATGGATCTTTCGTATAAATTAATTCATCAAATTCATTCCTCCAACCTCTGAAATGGACTAATATCTCACTTCCATTTTTTCTAATGATTTTAGAAGGATACCACACTCCTCTCATATCTTTACAGTCAATTAAACTTCCTTCAATTAAACTATCTGTACAACTTTTATCATTTAGAATAGAATTAGCTTCTAGAATATATGGATTGGCTGCACCACAAATTAAACACACGGTTGAACCAGCTTTGTTTATGAAAGTGCAAAACTCACAGGACCAATCTCTACCACTCATAAATTTAGATCTTTTCTTTAATTCATAACCATAATCATCATTTTGACTAAATCTTGATGTATAGTTTGTATAATCGTTCATTTTTACTGCATAGGCAAAGTGAGTTTCTTCTACTTCTTTTTTCTATTATATTATTTATGTATAAATATATTATACCTCCTCTAGAGTAGCAGGACATGTATAATTAATATAATTTCTCGACGTTGAATCTAGTTAAAAAATCTATAATGAAAATACCTTCATTCATTATATTCAAGGCATTCACAAATTACCTTTTTTATACTGTAGACTGATAAAATATAAAATGCAATTTATGTTGGACTATTTTGGCTAACCCATTTGACTGGGTTATGAAAAATCATTTTTACACCCATTTATAGTAAAAACTATCATAACATCATTGTATATACATTATTTAAATATATATGTTTATATGAATACTACATAAACATAGATATTCTGTTTTTAAACATAACAAACAAATGATAAGTAAAAAAAAGAATTAAAAGGAATATCTTTTTTATTTACGCTTCTAAATTAATTGATCTACCAAATCTACCATATAATATAACCTTCAACTCTTTTTGTCTATCAAGTATAGCTTGTTCTTCTTCATGAAAAGAATTATACTTTGCTTTCATTTGCTATTTCAAATTATTATTATATATGAATAAAGGTATATTTATACATCAATCTTTTCTTCTAAAAATGTTGTTAATTCATCTTCATTGCTAAATATGAACCCATCACCTATATTTAACCTATCAAAAGATAATAATTCATAACCATATACAATAAACTATCATCACCTTCTTCAATTAGAGGAATTTCATCAACTGCATCAGTATATGAATCAATTTGTTTCTGTATTGATTATAAAAATAAATAAAGTAATTAATACCTTTAATTCTTTCATATCATCTCTAATCTCAAAAAGTCTTGAATTTATTGCTCCAAACTCATTTAATTGCAATTGATCTTCTTCTCTGACATCAACATCATCAGATGGCATAGATGAAGGTCTTTGTATTGACATGAATTTTCAAAAATAACTATAAGTAATTTAATTGGTAATTTTGGTAATATTTTGTAATGTCACACGAAGATTATGAAGAAGGTGAAATTAATGATAAAAGCATAGAAAGAAGGGATAAATATTCTCGTGGGAATCACAGGCACCATTCTAGATCTCACCATTCCCATTATTCCAGTGATAAAAGCCATAGAAGACATCATTCACATTCTAAAAGAAGTAGAGTGTATATTTTAATATATTTATATGCATATAGGTCTGAGAGTAGAAGTAGATCTTCAAAACGTAGAAAAGTTGATTCAAAAGAAATAGCAAAAGCTAATGAAAATAATAATAATAATAATAAACCGAAAGAAGAAGAGAAGCAAGCTAATTTAGTAAATGATGAAAATAATCAGACACATACATCAATTACAAATAATAACAATAAAAATGACGATTCTGACAGTCCGTTGGAAGATGTTAGTTTATTTGAAGATGAAGAAGAAAAGCAGAAAGAAGCGGAAGAAAGAAGAAAAAGACTATTGATGTTATTATCTCAAACAAACGAAGAAAAAGAAAAAGAAAAAGAAAAAGAAAAAGAAAAAGAAAAAGAAAAAGAAAAAGAAAAAGAAAAAGAAAAAGAGATAAAAGAGGATAATATTAAAGAAGAAGAAACGGTAAAAAATACAGAAATGAAATCAGAAACTGTGAAAGAAGAAAAAGAAAAAATGAAAAAAGAAGAAATTAAAATGGAAGAAAAGGTATATTCTTATTCTATTATATATATATCATCAAATAGAATAATATTTCAATTGAATTCGATATGTTCTCAGACGATCTACCTAATATAAGCAATACGAATGATTCAAACAATATTCAATTAAATGACAACAATGTAGAAATGTTTGACAATGAAGAAGGATATTATATTTGTAGAGTTGGTGAATTATTTTATAATAGATATCGAGTTCTGGGAGAATTTGGAAAAGGTGTTTTTAGTACAGTTTTGAAGTGTGAAGATATAATGAATAACAATTTTAATGTCGCAATTAAAGTAGTAAGATCGAATGAAATAATGACAAAAGAAGGTATATAAATATAAATATATATTTTATTTTATTTTATTTTATCTATAGCTGAGAAAGAAGTAAAAACAATCGAATTAATCTCAGAGAAAGATCTACAGCATAACAAGCACTGTATGAGAATACTAGACACATTTTCATATCGTAAACATTATTGCATCGTATTTAATATTATGAGTATGAATTTAAGAGAATTACTCAATAAATATGGTAGAAACGTTGGCTTACATTTAGATGCAGTGAAAGTATACGGCTATCAATTATTCACAGCGTTGAAACACATCCATTGTATAAATATTATTCATGCAGATTTAAAACCTGATAATATACTGATTAATGAAGAAAAGAATAGTATTCAAGTAGCTGATTTTGGTTCTGCAATATTTACTGATGGTCCAAATGACGTCACTCCTTATTTAGTATCTAGATATTATAGAGCACCAGAAATTATATTGGGATTGAAATATTGTATATATATATATATATATATATATATATTCTCTTATAAACGTTTTTAAAAAATATATATCTTTCTCTTTAAAATGTTATTTTTTTTTTACTCATTTTTACTCTCTCTACTTCTTTTCACATTTATTATTCTATATTCTATATTTATTTAGCTTGTCCAATTGATATTTGGTCTGCAGGTTGTTGTTTATATGAATTATATACAGGTGATGTTATGTTTCCAGGTAATTCAAATAATGAAATGATAAAACTATTTCAAGAAGTAAAAGGACAATTTTCAAAGAAAATCATTTCTCAACATTATACAGCTTATGATTTATTAAAGAAATCTTATTATTTTGTAGATGGATATTTTATCTATCAAACTGTGGATATTGCTTCAGGCTTGCCAAAGCTTGAGAAAAAGAAATATGATGTGAATAATCCAGAGAGAAATTTAAGCCAAGAATTATTAAAGAAAGCCAATAAAAATGAAGATAAAAAACGTATTAATATATATATTTTATAAAGATATTTTTATAGAGATTTCCAATTTATGTGATTTATTACTTAAATGTTTTGTATTAGATCCATTGAAAAGAATAACAGCTGAAGAAGCACTAAAACATCCTTTTTTCAAACAAGATGATAATAAAACAGTATCTACACCAGTTACACCAAGGAATTAACAAAATTATTCAATTTTTATTATTATTTTTCTTTCTATTATTTATATATAATGTTTCTATTGTTTTGTTTTGTTTTTGTTATATATTATTTTCAATCATTAACAAAAACAAAATTGATTTTTTATTTATACAATTAATTTAATGCCAACTAACTGTTTTATGAGATTCTTGTTTTATCATGGAAGGTTGTATATCTAAAAATTCCTTCATATTCTCTTCCAATAATTTAATAAATTCTGTTTTTGTATCATCTTTATACCATATTTCAAAACGATATACAGGTTTGCCTTTACGAGTCTATTTATAATAATATGATATATATATATATATATACTTTATCAACTATTCGAATTCCAGTAATTTCATTGGCTTCTTCTAAATTCTCACCAATTGTTAGTAATACTAATGTATCCCACATGTCTTGTATTTCATGCAATTCTCTAGTTACTATTTTATAGATAATCTGAAAATACGACGAAAAGAAAGTTCACCTCCTGTACAATTGGATGGATCTTCCCATTTTGGTGTTATTCCTACTTTGAATAAACATATTGCTTCAACTTGAGATTTGATTCCTGTTTCTACATCTAGTACTTCACTCTTACGAGTTCCTTCAGAATAAAACAGCTCACTGCATTTTATTAATTCTATAAATACCTTATAGGTGGTAGATTTAAATATGACTTCCAAAATGACTCAACTGATCCAAATTTGCATACTTCTTCCATTCCAGACAAATAAGATTGTGCATCATCCTTTTTAGAAGGTAACTGCCTCCATATTGTCCACTCGTTCTCTAAAACATTTGGCATTTTTATTTCAAAATAAATTTGATTGTTTCAATAATATATTCGTTAAAATCAAATAATTCATAAAAATATAGTTGTTTCTAATTTACACTAATTTCTTCTTTTTCACTCTAACTAACATTTATACTTGATAAATAATAACATCAAAGCTCAAAATATTATGGAAGATATGAATTACTTAATCAACGGCTATTCAGTTGAAATTGACTATAATGACTCGTTGTTACAGCTAGATACGGAAATTAGTTCTTATATTTCAGATATTGATAAAGTAAATCAGAGGCAAGATGAACATACCCCCAAAGTTGACAGTATATTTAAAATTAACGAAATACTGAAGGCGAAGAATGAAATACCAAAGAATTTTAGTATATCACAAGAATCAGCTAATAAAATAGATAAAAGGTATTGTAGACTACAAAAGAGGAGTAATTTCAAACGTGAAGAATATATCAACTATATATACAAGTTACAGAATAATATGCAGATATTTAATAATTTATAATATTAGTTTATAATTTATCTATGATTTTATTTGGATTTTGTGATTAAGTGTATAAAAATATATTAAAATAATGTAGATATATAATACATCTATATTTCTGTGTGTATTGTATATACAAACCTTCATCATCTTTCTTTGTATTTGAATAACTGCTATGCATTATTCATCATTCACACAATAATTTTATTTATTTTTATGTTATGATTTTAATTTATTTTTAGTTTAATTTGTTATTCATCATTTTATCTTTTTCAAATTTCGATGATACTGATATATTCACTTTTCTTGGCAACTTTTTGATTTGATTTACCAATAATATAAATATTTATGTATTTACTATTGGTTGAATTGATCTAAGTATTTACTGAGTTTTCTATATCCAATTCTATCATATTGATGTATTATGGAAGGAATTGATTTATCTTTATTTACAAAACAATTATTGTAAGGAGGAAAGAATAATTCTGAATTATTTTTATCAACAAATTCAACATGAAAATGTAAAACCAATCCATAACCATTTCGAAATAAGAATATAGGAACAGAATCGAAATAACCATTATAATAGTAATAATTCAATGTTGCTTGACTTGCTGTATATGAATTATTTAATAATCGTAAATAGATTTTATAAAAACTATAAATTTCATATTTTGTTCCAAATGTAACTCCTGAATTTAAGATTGGTTTGTTTGATATATTTTCCCAATTTTTATAAACACTTATCCATTCAACATTTTTCTTTTGTCTTTTTATAGGATAATTTATTGCCTCTTCAAATAAATATACTCCTCTCTTCATATCAAAATCAAATGGATTATTTTGAAATACAACATCTCTTATATCAATGATTGAGTAATAATCAAAGAGATCAAGATAATGATCCATCCAAAATTTGATAATAAAATGCCTGTAAACTGTAAACTTAAATTTATGACTTTTAATCATTTTCTTTTTGATATCTGTCAAGTCAAAATCATATATTTTGTTATTAATTGATATAAATGGATATTTCTCAGTAATAATTAAAAATGACACATTCATAGATTTTAGTATTGTATTTGAAATTAGTGTGGAATTTTCTTCAACTAATAATATTAGTGATCCATTATATTGTGTTTTTATTAGTGATTGAATGAAATATTTAACATTATTCCATTTATAATGAAGAGCTAAGCTAAAAATAACGCATTGCGATTTGTTATTTCTTCTTCTCAATCCGTATGTATATTTACTCTTATATTTATATAAATATAAACTAATTAAAATAATTAAACTAATAATAATAATGAAAATAAACAAACAACTATTCTTACTCTGTAAATACATTTTGAGTTATTCTTCTGTATTTACTAGTCTTTATCATGTGCAACTACATAGCATATATTAAGCACATAAAAATATTTTCAATATTACATAAAGCGTTAAATATATGTTTGTATGAAGAAAGTAATTTAGCTAAAATTCACAAATTAAACAAAAATAATCAACTATCATTCACATCACATCTACTACATATTTCGCTATTATAATACCTTCAAAAATCTATAAGACAAAACCCTAATAAACTAGGGTTCAATTTTTGTAATTTTCATTCCTTTAAATCAATTAATCAATAAACAAACTAGTAAAAGTATTGCGATAGTCTCGAATACATTCATTGGTGAGATAAATTAAAAATAATTCTTTGTTTCAATAATCTATTCGTTTTAAGAAAAATAAAGAAAAATGAAGAATTGCTAAAGCATGAATGAGAAAGAGGAGATGAAGTTAAGTGAAGAGACTTATCTGATTTACAATTATGTTAACCATACAGATGATCATACTAGGTTTTCTAGGGAAGACAATGAACAGTGGTATAAAAAGAAGCAATCGAATGTGTTAGTGAATTGGGAATGTCAAAATTGCACCTATATCAATAATCCAAGTATATATGAGTGTGAGATCTGTGGTGAAAGAAGATTAGATAGAAATCTTTCTCTAACTTCAGTTTTTTCAGTTTATGATCTAGCAGTTGATGATTTAGTCGATTGTGCAGATTTTAGAGGAATAATATATCCGTCAAAAGTAGTTAAGAAGAATAATAACAAAATTACTATTCATTTCAGAGGATGGATTGATCTATTCAATGAAGAATTGGATTTATCAAAGAAAGAAGATATAAAAAGAATCAAACTTTATGAAAGTTGCAAATTAAATTATGGATTAAGTAAATACACAGTAAAAATGTTTAGTGATGAAAGAATGAAAGATTTTGTTAAGAAATTTAAAGATTTAGAGGAACCAGATCTGAAATCAGAATATTATATTGGAAGAGAAGTATATAATAGATTAAATGATGTTATCTATGTTTATAAGATAGTAAAATTTGATGAAATAAATAATACTTTGACAGTACGATGTGGAAATGAAGTATTGAGTGGTATACCCTTAACTTCTGTAGATTTGGAGATATCCAAGGACGATATTAAAAATAATAAGAATCTGATGATGATAAGAGGTGATAATAGTCATAATGACAGTAATAATGGAATTGTTATTAATGTAACCAGAAGAGTGTTAAAAGAGGAAAGTTTCATTGATAAAATTACTAATTCATTTATTTCGGATATGAATAGAACCACCATTTATTGTAATAGTGATATAGAAACAGATTTTTATAATTGTATAGAATTGTGAATGATTTAATTAGTTTTCTATGTATTATAGTATTTTTCTGTTTTTCTGTATTTGCTTTAGTTTTTATGTTTTTACACTTTATATTCGTTACAAAAAACTGTTTTTAAATTTTCAAAACACTTACTTTACATAGACTGAACTTACACTTTTTTTATGTATGAATGATTCACAGAATTATGATAGCATATCACAAAATAACGTTAGAAACAACCATATGGTAGATAGAAGAAATACTTCTAACCAATCTTTTGGTGTAAATTTAAAATATGTATTATAATATTATATTTATCGTTTTTTAGATTAAAAAACTTGAAGAACAAAGCTATTTTTATCATCTGAAACGAAATGAAGATTCATATTACTCAAAATATATTAAAGATGAAGAAGCAGGATGGGATAAGATACAAAAAAAATCAACAAATCTGAGAAGCCCATGGATTTGCCCAATATGTTCATATAACAATAATTCAGATTCCTTTGTATGTGTAGTCTGTTTAACACAAAGAACACAAAGTATGATAGTAGATGATAGACGTGAATTTAGAATAGGTGATTTATATGATGTTAGAGACATAATTAATAGGTGGTTACCAGCAAAAGTCGTAGATATCAAAGAAAGCCTCATCACATTCCATTTCATTGGATATGTCGATGAATTTGATGAAATATTGGATGTTTCAAATTCAAATGAAAGAAACAGAATTAATCACTATAAAACCCATTGTAATGAATATGGTTTAAATAGATATACTAAGCAATATTATACTCAAGAAAGAATAGAGAAGATAATAAAACAAAAAATAAAAGAAATAGAAGAAAAAGAAGATTTAAAAAGAGTATACTACATAGGTAGAAAAATATATTTTACTTCTCCAGATGAAAGTATAACTTACGAATTTACTATAATCGAATTAATTAAAGATAATAATAGTGTAAATGTTAAATATGGTAAAGAAATGATTTATAATATTCCAATTACTTTGTTACAATTGAATTGTAATGATAGAAAGAAGAAAGTATTACATGGTGGTGATGATGATATAATGTTAAATAAAGTAAATAATTCAATAACAATAAATACATGTAGAAAAGCATTGAAACAAGACAATGTAAATATGATTATTAACATCACCAATTCGTTTATAAGTGATTATAATAGATGTACAGCGTATAGTAATGATGATTGTGATAATAATAGAATAGAAGTAGTATATCTTTTATGAGATTTAAGATTGTCTTTTATTTTATAAGTTATTGTTGAGAAATAATTATTTAAAATAAAATACACAAATTCATTCATAAAAACTTAATAATTATTTCAATGATAAAACTTTGAAGATAAATAATAAACTCCTCCTGGTTTTATTTCATGAATAGTTAATATTTTATCTTTAGTTTGTGTAATATTTGATATTTGCTTGTAATTATAGTAATAAATACAAGGACCATTACTCTTCAATGTTTTAGTGAGATTTGAATACTTCAATAACATTCCTAAATAAACATCATCCAAATATATTACTGTCTTTACATAATTTGAAGCATTTACTATCTTTTTCACTGTATTTTGATGTATAAACATATGAGCAATAACAGGGAAATCAGGCCAAGTTTCACTTTGATTATAAGCTGATCTAGGAATATACCAAGGATTGGTTTTATCTCTAACAACAATATAATTTCTTCTTATAATTGATATAACTGTATGATTAATTGAAGATTTTTCATAGTGTTGTTGATAATATGGAATATTTACGAATGTATCACTTTGTTGACTTAATATATATCTATAATCTTTACAATTGTCATTTAACCATCTCATATACATTACAAATTGAATTGAAATATTATAATAACTGCTTATATAATCAAATATTATCATATCATCATATCTCTTATTTTCTTCATACATTAATTCATTAATTGTTTCATTTCTGGATAAACCAGTAAAGAAATATAAAGGATATTTATCTTTATATACTGAATATGATTTTCTGTACGAATATCTATTGATAAATGAATCTGGAGAAGAAATGACAGAAATGATCAATGAAGATTTAAAACATCTCTTTGTTGATTGTGATACAACTGAAAATTGGATAGGAAATTTACTCAAATATGATTTATACTTGGATGGAGGATGGCCAATATGCCTTCCTTCATAAATTGAACCACATTTCATTGGATATTTATCTGAACAATTATTGTATACTTTGTACAACTGTTCCAATCTTTGATTTATTTGCCGATCCATTCTAACAAATAAATCAGATTCAAGATTTGTCACTCTTTGTGTATTGTTAATGTTCGACATTCTTCCATTTGCAAATAAGTATATTTCATAGAATAACACAATAACAGATGCGATTAACAGAACAGAAACCAAAATAATATTCATTTTCCTCAAACGATAATCAAGCTTAATTTATATTTTTCACTTACTTTAACTGGCTTTTAAGCATTTTTATTTGCAATTGTTATAAAGACTAATATACTTCCATAATGTGTATATACAGCAAAAATAGATAGTATTTTAGTAAGAAAACTACATGATAAGAAAACAAATCTCATACTTTTGAAAATATCACCTATCATAAATTTCTGACTACTTTTGGATGATTGTCAATACCAATTTTTGATATATCCATTTTTAGAGGTTGAATTATATGTGTATATAAGTGTAATCGTAGCCAATACTCTTAATCTCTATATTATGAAAATTATACATTTGTGCCATACTATTTAATTTACTTGTATATTATATTTATCTTATAAAATACTATATAATTCTTCTTACTGTTAAGAGACTATTTACACATCTTTACTGTCAAAACGTAAAATATTTGAATAACTCATTTTGTATAGCATTGTATATTTTATAAGAATTTATATAGACATGGTTATTTATTTCTATGATATAAAAATAAGAAAATAAATCTCAAACATACTCAAGCCGAAAGTAACGTATATTTATTCAATATTATTATATTCTCTTGATAATTCTTTCTTTTCTTCTTCTGAAACTCCATCCAATTCTATTCTTGCTATAAATGAATATATCTCTAAAAATAATTTCAATTCTGATTTATCAATATTATATTTAACTGTTATGGATAATTCATCCATAGAACGAAAAAACTTATCATTATCTATCATAAACCTTAATTCTTTTTCATCTAATTCATTTCCTGATAGATTTACCTTACTCAAGGGTAGATAATCATTTAATATTTCCATTTCCATTAACATCTTTAATCCTTTTAAACTCATTCCTATATCTATTCAAATCATAAATATTATCATAATAATATATTTCTATAAATTATACTTGAAAGATTTAATGAATTTAAAGATTCTATAAATTGTCTAATATAGTCACATATAATATCAACTCCTTCATCTCCAATTGGATTATTGTATATGGAAATATATTCTACTCTTTTTGGTAATGAATCTGTTAATTCTTTCAATCCATTACAACTAATCTTGTTATTGGATATATCAAGTTCTTTATAATCAATCTGTTTTATTAATGAAATATGAGAATCATTCAGATTTAAATCTATTTCATTATAAACACAAATAATATACTGGAAAAATCATAGTCTTTATTGTCTTTTCTTTTCTTTTTAATACAATAATCCAAATAATATTCACATTCTTCTTTTCTCCATGATGAACATTTAATTTCTATAAATGGATATTCTTCTTTTTCTAATGTTTTGGAACAAATCAATTTTAATCCATTCATTCTGATATTATTTCCATTTAAATCTATTCTGTTACAATTAGAAATTGAATCTATCTTATCAGCTAATAATATCACACTTTCATCATCTATTGAGATATTGGTTAAATCTAAATAGTTATAATTTATAAGCAGTTTTATATTCTCTATTAATAGCTTAAATCCAGCATTACCAATTGGATTATCTATTTAACATAAATACTAATCAATAATATACCATGAATGAATAAAGTTTTAATACAATCATTTCCTTTCATATAATCCATTAAATATCCAATTCCTTCTGTATCTATTTTATTATCACTTATACTAAGTATTTCAATCTTTTTATTTACATTCTTTAAACCATCAACTAAGTATTTTAATCCGATTGATGATAATTCCATTTCTATTATATAACAAATTAAAATAATTATACTTGAACAGTTTATCATATTATAATCTTTTAATAAATGAATATGTGGAGATAAGATTCTCATTCCTTCATCTCCTATCTCATTTCCATATAATTCAATTTGATTGAGATTTGAAAATGAAGATAAATTGTTAATCAGTATTTCTACACTTTTATGTGTTAGCTCATTATCTAAATTATATAAAAATTCCAAATTATACTTCTTACAGTAAGTCTTTTTATTTCACAAAATTCTTTTGATCTTAAAGTAATGAATAATTTGAAAAACTCATCATCAATTCCCAAAGCATCTAAACTTAATTCGTTATAATATAAAGTTTTGAAATAATTAATTAATTCTGGAACATCATTTTCAATCATCATTGTTTTTCTTTCAGTAATATTAAATTCTATTTTTGAAATAGGAAATTTGGAGAATAAAGCTTTTAATCCATTTAAATGAATATTGTTGTTTTGAATATCTATTTTTTGAAGATTTGGATATTTATATAATTCATCTGATAATAATATCATTGATTCATCATTTAAACTCATATCAAAAAGATTCAATTTGTTATGTTTGTTGATTAATAATTGTAAATATGGAAGTAATAATTTGAATCCTTTCACACCAATTGGATTATTACAAAGATCTAGATTATTTAATTTCATGAATGGAATTGATTTAACGAATTGTTCAATAAAATCAGAATTAACATTACACATTGATAAATCTAATTCTTGTAGATTTGTTAGCTGATAAAAATATGAACCAAATAATGATTCATATTTAAATGGAATGTAAAAATTTTCATAATCTATATTAATAAAAATAAATTGGAATTATACAAAATCTGAGTGTTTTTGGATTAACTACTTTCAATATTCTGAAGAAATAATCTATTCCTTCTTCACAAAAACAAACGCAACAACCATATACATTAATTGTATTATCATCATTCTCACCACAATTACAATCATATACCATATTATCTAAACAACATACATTTCCACTTTCTTTACACTCATGATATACTTGAAACTTCAATCCTTTTCCTATCATATTCTCATAATCAAAACCATGATAACCGTTGTCTAGATTCATTTTCAATAGTGATGAGAGTATTATTTCATTTGGTTTTTTATTGTAAAGTTTTACTAAATCATCTTCATTATCAATTTCAAGATAATATTCTGGAGGAAATATTATTGGTAAGGTAATAATTGAATTGTAATCATTATAATATAATATATCTTTTCTTTCATTACATATCATTATATTATCTTCTTCATCTCTCAATATTTCACTCATTTTTATCATTTCTGTTTTCAACTCTTTTATACTCATTCTATCTTCATTCTTCACTTTCAACATTCTGAATATCATTTCTTTCATCATATCATCACATTCTACATCACAATTGTATTTACATCTCATAATATTATTCATAGTTTTCATCATATTATCATCTTCATTAAATGGTAATTTCCTATTCATTATTTCATATAATATACAGCCAATTGACCAAATCACACTTCTCTCATTACATTCTAACCCATTCAACTCTTCAGGGCTTGTAAAGCACACATCATATATTCTCATATCTTCTTCTCTTCTTAAATAATTGATGAATAAATCACATAATTTCATTTTATCATCTTTTCCATATACTATGTTCGAACTCTTTAAATTACTAACTTCTATACTACAATCGCTCATTACAATTAAAATATTACATACTGAGCATATTATATCACTAATAACATCACTTATTGAGTAATTACTCTGAATTATCTCTTCTAAGTCTCTCAAGTAATAACCTCTTTCTAATATCACATATCCATCATTACTCAGTTGATGTATTTTAGAAGAAGAATTTAACGCTTTAATACTACTTAACAATAAACAGCTATTCTCTAAAAGTTTTAATATCATTTTTTCTTTTATTTTACCAACGTTAAATATTTTAACTATCTTCATTTCTTCCAGGTAATGTATTTTTAAATCTACTTCACTACTACTTTTTTCTATTCTTTCTTCAATCTATAAAAATATATCAATCAAATTACATTAGCAGAAGATGGTAACATTGAGCATATTACATCATCTACAAAAGACTTTGAGCAAAACATCTTTCAAACGTGTTTGATGTTTCAAAATATTTAGTCGTTGCACATCAGTTATACATTTCTTTTTACATAAAAGAAATATATTATCAATTGAAGTATGATTTTGCTATGTCTGGTTATTGTAGTTTATGTTTTACATTCACTAAGTGTAGTAATTAATGATTTATATAAATATTGTGAATCAAGTAAAATATAATCATTAATACATTCTCCATACTCGTATTAATGAATAAAATGAGTTTTTAAAATATATTCATACTAATGTTCAATCAAATGTGGTAGTTATGAATTTTATTATGATAACATTATCCATATTACATCTTTTATATTCTTATGGTTTGATTTGTTTTGATAGTTCCAAATAAATGAAGTTGAGCAACAATAATAAACCAACCTTTGATTTTTGTAAACTCTATAATCAATCAATATAAAACCATAATATACTGGTAACTTTATTCTGTCTGTTATTTGGAGGATTATCAAGGATAAACAAATTACAACCACCAGTGGTAGAATTATAGCATATAAAAACAGTTCTACATCACCAACAGTACTTTCATGGTATGGTCTAGATATTGTTGCATCACCTTCAAAGAATTCTGGATGAAAAGGCTCAATAAAATAAGATACTGAATCAATAACAGCAAGAAGAACAATTGAAATAATTCCACAATAATCTATCTTATAAAAAATAGACATGATATAAAGAGATTTTCAAGATTCAAAAATTAGAAAAACGAATATATTTTTAGAAATTTAAAAATTAAGGATTATATCTATTATGCATTTAAACATCACGTTTCGGTATTTTCTAACTTTGATATATTCCTCCTAACTATAAATTAAATATACACATCACTTCTATACTAATATTGATAAAGAGTTATTCTATGTACAAATCATAGGGTATTGTTTTTAATTTCATTCAATTGCATATCAAAAATACATTGAATTTATTTAAATACTTTAAATTAAACAAGATACGATTGTAGAGAAGAACCACTATAGACAGTTAACTAACAAAAACAATGGGATGAATAGTTCTTATCCAAACATTATCATAATTAATTTTCTTTTAAATCAAGAGAAAAATGTCTTTAATCAAAATAGATTTGAATGGCTTGATTTGATTTGGCATTTTAAATCAAATTTAAATAAATCTCATATAGACTGCTTTCATCACATTATTATTTTACTGATCTGCTATATATACTATATTGAGTATAAAATATTTAATTTATATTTAGAGAGAGTATTTTTTTAATTCTTCTAGTTTACAGCAAGAATGAATTCAAATGGAAATATTCATACGAGTATGAGAGATGCATCTGCTGATATTAATGATGTTGCTCTAAGCTTTGAAAGAATATCCTTAGAAGAAGATAGTTTTATGAAGATCATAAACAGTTTAGTCTTTGATGAAAAGAATGGATGTTTAAAAATACAAAATGATGATGTACACGTATTTCAATTCCCTAAGAATTACATCTACATCCGAGATTGTTATTGTGAAATGTTCAGAGATATTTGGAAGATGCTGTCAGTACGTGACAGCATCTTAAATATTGTAATAGAAGGTCAACCAGGTATAGGCAAAACCTCCTTTATTTTTGTGTTTTTTTACTTATTGAAGTATAATTTATCAAATACAATGAGCAAAGAAGAATTGGAGAAAATCGAATTAAAGACTGAATTACATTATTTAAACGAATGTGAAAAGAAAATATCATTTCAAAAGATTATAAAAATAGAAAAACTAATAAAAATGAGAGAGAGAATGGATAATGAAATAATAAATATAAACAATACAATAAAATCATATACAGATGAAATTAATATATATTATCAGAGGATACCAGGTAGATTCAAATTTATTTTTAACATAAATATAATACTACCAGCAAATGAAGAGTATGAAATTATACATGATGACAAAAGAAATGTTTATGAATTAACTATAAAACATCCCGAGGAAAAATATACAAATACAAGATCAAATATTAAAAAACATTACAGAGAAAAATATAGTAATAACGTTGAAGAAATCCAAAATTTGATAAAGACAGAAAAGATGGGTGAGTTTTATTATTTGATGAGATTGAAAGAGAAGGTTAATGGTATAATATTAGAAGATAAAATATTAAGAGGATATATTAATACAAAAATAATTTTGAACAACTTAAATATTGTTAATACTCTAACAACCTCTTGTGAAAAGAAAAAAGAGATGATAAGAAACATTGATGATGAAATGAATGATCTAAGAAAAGACTCGAATATTGAACAAGTTGTTAATGATGCAATAGAAAAAGTAAAAGAAAATATTAAAAACAAGAAAGGAAATAAAAACACTAATGATAATCCTGCTGGTGATGTTGAACAAAGAATTAAAGACAGATTAAATATTGATATTCTAAAAGATTTTATTAAAAGAATAAAAGGTATTTATATGGTGAAAGGAAAGAAAGGTGGAAAAGCAGGAGAGAATAAAAAATATAAATTTGAGAAAATAGATGGTGAATATAAAATGATCAAATGTAATGAAGAATTAGATGAAATTATAGATTCAATTATAGTAGTTGATACATGTGAATGTGAATTTGATAAGTCAAATTATGTTATTTCAATAAGCTCACCTGATACTGATAATTATAGAAAGTATACCGAGAATAAAAAATATACTAAATTGTATTTCGATACATTAAGTGATGATGAAGTTGAGGAATGGTTTAAATCATGTGTAGATTTTGATTATAAAGCAGATGAATTCCAAGAAGTTCGTAAAAGATATGGGAATATCCCTAGAAATATATATTATGATTATTTATATAAAGAGAATTATAAAAACAGAGATTATTGGAAATATTATCAACAGTTAATAGAAAGTGTAGTAGGAACAACTGGTTATAATGATTTTGTCATTGATTATATGATAAGTGAAAACTTAGAATCAAAGCCATTATCTAATATAATATTAAAATATGACATGAAATATGAATGGAATAAATATTTGAAACATGCTATATTAACCCCAAAGAAATATTTGAGATTTATTTCAGAAGATGTTGAAAGATACATCGTTTATAAATTTTATCCACCTAAAAACAACGATGAATATCAAAATATATTGGAATATTATGCATCAGTTGATTTTGATGATGATATGAGAAGAATGGCATTGAAACAAATAGTAGCATATGAATTAAGTCGTGAAATGATAAAGATAGAAGGAAATGATTTTGATTTGATAATTAATACAAAGAAAGAAATTCCTATACATCGTGCAAAGGATGGATATCATTCAGTGTGTTACATATTGAATGAAGAGAATTGTTTTGATTTAATAATAGAAGGAGTATTTATAAAGATATTATATGATAATGAAGTATTTGATGAAACTTTAGAAACAATGTCAAAATCATTTAAAGTATATATATATAATATAATATAATATAATATATTTAGGAATATGGCATTAGAAAAGATGATAAGTTTACATATGCAGTGATAAACGAAGGAGATATACATATAAATGCAACTCAACCTTCTACAGTAATTAAAACTAAAACTATAGTTGCAGTTAATACTAATGATGATTCTAGTAAAACCAATACCACAACCCTTGTGAACATTGACAGTAAAGAGAAAAGAATAGTTTTTAAAGGTAGAGAATTATATTATATGAGAGATTGTTATTATAAAATATTTGAATATATTTGTCCAAATAATTTTAACTTTAGACATCAAAGAAATTATTTAATATTTGGACATAGTAAGATTGGAAAGTCAATATTAGCAGATGTTATTAAAGAAAGAATGCATGAAATATATAATGATAGTATTAGAATACTTCATGTTTATTATTTAGAAGGTCGATGTAAATATAATACAAAATATTATTCAGAAGATTTTTCAAAACCATTAATAGTAATTGCAGATGAAGTGTGTATTGGTGAAGATGATTATTCTAATGCAAAAATGATAATATTATTAGCTAATCCATCTACAATAAAATCTAAGACATATCAAAGTAAAAGATGTCCACTTGTGATGTATATTCCACCATTTACAAAAGAGGAAGTAGAAAAAGTAAAAGAATTGAAAGATCCAAAATATGATAAATATCAAGATTACAATTTTTTTGTTGATAAGAAAGAATTAGTGATAAAAACAGAGAGAAATGAATTCAATGATGAGGATTATAAAATGTATCTAGAATTGATTGATAAATGTTATCCAAAATATGGAGGAGTAATTGGAAGTTATGATCATGTAGAAGTAATCATTAATAGTAAAATGAATAAAAATGATAGTAATATGGAGGGGATGATAAATGAAATGATTAGAGGAATAAATAAACCTTCTAATGCAATTATAGATTATGATAATTTGTTTATATATAATACAGATGAAAATGATATTACATTCTCCAATCGTCTTATTTTTCAATCTGATGCAATCGAAAGAATGGTATATAAATTATTCTATTCAATTGATAATGATAAAGAATGTATAAAAATGATTAATATGATAAATACAAACGTAAAGGGTGCATTTGCTGGATATTTATACGAAAAAATAATTGTATATTTAATAAAGGAATGTGGATATTTCCGTGATAATATATTAAGTAGAATGTGTTTATTAAATGATAAAATATCTGAGGATTTTAAAGAATTCATAGAAAAGAGAAAATATCAAAGTATTAAAGTGGAAAATGAAGCAGAATTTTCTAATGCAATAAGGAGGTTTAAGGTGTGTAAGAAACATAATACTATTCCAATAACTGAATTAAGTTATGATTTAAGTTTTCCAGATATTGATATGTTATATGGTCCGTTTGGTATTCAAGTTACTATTAGTTCAAGCCATACATTTGCTCCAGAGATAGCTGAGGCACTTTACTTTTTGTATAAAACGTTTAAAAATGGTTATGATATTAATGTTTTAAAAGAAGATTTTAAAAAGAATGTTGTTGATAAGAAAGATTTTACTTTTGGTTTCTTTTTTATTAGTCCACAAACTCATGTAAATTTTACAATTGTTACAGATAGAAACATTACAAAATATCCAAGTTGTTTTACAGAAATGATTTATAAACTGAGTGTTAATCAATGTAATAATTTTCAGACTGAAATTTTAGCAAACAAAAATTATACCATATGTGTACCTTATTGTGAATTATCTGATTATATAAAACATTTAAATAATATGATAATAGTTTAAAGGAATAGAATTATAAAAATATTATTGTTATTATTATTACTGTTATTGTTATTGTGTGTGTGTTAGTATAATTACTGTGTTAGTATAATTATTGTGTTAGTATAATTATACATCAAAAATTATTCAAATTCTCTCTTTTGATTGGTTAAATTAGGCTTGACTTGATTATCATTCAAATTATAATCCTAAATATCTCGCGTAATAGTGTTTAAACAATTATATGGATCAAAGTACAATATAATATAAATGCATGAAATCCTCTTTTATAGAGGATCCTCTTCTAAAAGAGGATTTTTAGATCCTCTCTGAAAGAGGAAAGAGGTTTTTTAGATCCTCTTTAAAAGAGGAAATATAATTTTTATAAAATCCTCTTATTAAAAAAGATGACAAATGAAAAATCCTCTATCCTAAACATAATATTATTGAAAAAATTTGAAAGCTCTAATGATGAATTATAAAAAATTCTTCCTCCAATATGATAGTATCATACTAGAGGATTATAATTTTTTATGTGTCTATCTGACCAGCCCCCCTGTGGGGGGCCGATGGGGGGGGATGCCGGCGGGGTGGAGGACTAGACTATAGTATAGACTAGAATATTATAAAATGTTATAGAAGAGGATTTGAAGTGTCTATTATACTATAGTTATGTATTTAGATCAAAAGAGGAAAAACAAAAGTCATCTCATAAAGAGGAATTATCATTATCATCTAATTAATGTGCACCTTCCAATGTCTTGATTCTGTCTTCAATAGGCTTCAATCCTTCTTTAACCTTGCTAACATCCTGTTGTATTGCATTAATTTCATCTTCATAATCATCTTTGGCTTTTTTTGAATCTATAAACTGTTTCTTGTAAGATGCTTTGTCAGGGAAGTTCTGGATATCTTTAGAATTGTACTGCTCTTTATACTTATGCATCTCTTTGAGTAATTCATCCATTCGAGCTGATTTCTTGTAAGCCTTGTTCATTTGATTTTTCTTGTATTTCATCAATTCTGTCTTCAGGTACTTACAGGTGTTGATGGACAGGATGCTGATGTACTTTGTTAAAGATCCTTTGTCGTACCATTGATTAATACTGCACTTCTTGTTCAACAACATCTCGAACAACTCTGAATCTGTGTACCTCTTTGAAGGATCTGGTGGAGGAATTTCAGCTACCTTTCTCTGCTTTTTCTTTTCATCCTCCTTTTTTACTGACTGAGGTCTTTGCCTCTTCTTTGCTACAATTACTTTTTCATCATCTGAATCTGTATCACTTTCTGATACTATAATCTGAGGAATATCCTCCTTTTCAATTTCTTTTACAACTTCTTTGACTTTCTTCAATTTGCTAAGATCCTTTGGAGGAATTGTTTCAGGAGAGGATTTAGATATCTTTTTGACATTAAACTTATTCAGTATTGATGTTTTTTGTAACACCTCTTTAATAGGATCTGACTTTGGTTTTGGAGGAAGCTCTGGTGGAGGATCTTCAAAATCATCATCAGGTTCAATAATGGATGCATGTTTTTTAAGATATTGAAGTCTATTTTGAAGTCTATTTCTTGCTTGTTCATGGTTTCTTAGGTTTTCCTCCCTTTCTTTTCTTTCCTTTTCATTCATTTGTGACAACTTTTCCTTTCTTTCCTTTATGTATTCTTCATACCGACCTACATTATTTTCATCCTCTTTATCACTTTCTTCAAGATCTTCATCCCTGATTTCTTTAAGTTCTTTGAGGAATTCCTCTTTTTCAAGTATCCATTTCTATGTATATATAAATAATCAAATATACCTCAGGACTTTTCTTACTTTCCTCTTTTTCACTTTCCTCCTTTTCCTCCTTTTCCTCCATTTCCTCCTTTTCCTCCATTTCCTCCTTTTCCTCCATTTCCTTCTTTTCCTCCATTTCCTCCTTTTCCTCTATTTCCTCCTTTTCCTCCTTTTCATAATGTTTCCAAGTCTATTGCAAGTATAATACATACAAAATATACTCCAGCAGGATTAGTATTTAGTTGATTAATAAATGCACCAAGTTGAGAGTATAATCCTCTCACAACAGCATCATCCTCATTGCTCCATTTTTCATGGGGGTAAATTGGTTGACTTCCCAAGAACTTAGTAAAAGTCCTACATTATATTAATAACAAAATATAACCTAGTAGCTTCTGCTGTAGCAACTGTTAATTTCAATATCTCAGTAGTATTAATTTCCATATATTTGAAAATTCTAACCATAAAAATGGCAGGAAAACTCAGAATGAAAAGTAACGGCAAATTTACTCAAATAGTAACGGTCGATTATGATTGGAGGATTTTCCTTCGTTACAAAAACCGTTACTTTTTACGAAAAAAGAGGATTTTCGAAACCCAAAAAAGGAACTTAGAAAAAAATCATTAATTAGGATTTTAAAATTACTCTATAACATTTTCTAAATTGTATCAGAATATTTTGACGGAGGATAGTGTAATCTTCCACTGCTTGTTCTATATGCCTTGTTTATGGAGGATAATTCCTCATTTTCTTCAATAATATCCTCTTCCTCATCATCCTCTTTTTTATTTGTACTTCCCAAATTATGCTGAATTTCCTCAACAACTTCAATTACTTTAGGAGGACAATATGCTTTATAAGTATAATATACAATTTTGATGACTTCTGTTACAACCCAAAGGATGACATATACTAAGAGGATTCCTATACTTTCCTTGATTTCCTCAACATTTGTCTCTAAGACAGTCTCATTATTTTTTGATAACATTTTGTAATTATGAGAGTATAATATACAAAAACAACAAGAAAATTAAAAATGAAATTAATTATTGTTTTATTCATCATCATCATCATCATCTTCATCTAAAGGATCATATAATAAATGAAGCTGTAAATATCTTCTTTGTCTTACATTAAGATTTCCACGAAGCAAAATTGGAGGATTAGGAGTTGGATTAAAGATTAATTCAGGTAAATCAAGTTGCATAGATCTCATTCCGGTTCCAATAAACCATAATTCTGGTTCATCATTAACATCGCTAGTACGATATGGTACTACATGAATCCATCTATCTCCACCCATAATAATATTCTGTAATACTTGAGGATTAAATTTGATATACCATATAAGCTGATATGTATTTCCTCTATCTATTACCATATACCTGTATAATTTGCAAACTACAGGTCCAACATTATTTGCTTTTAATGAAAAAGTATTAATTCTATATCTAGGCATTTTTATATAAATATATTCTAAAAACAACAAGAAATATGAAAATAAAGATTAATATTAGAATTTATATTTCCATTTCCTCACTATCTATTTCCTCATCATCATCAGGATCCTCATCCATTGCAGAAGGAATGACAACATCAATCTTTCTTTTCTTTGGAGCTGGTTTAGGACATAATTCAACTTTTACTTTTCCACTACTTGAATCTTCCTCTTTAACATTTCTTTGTTTCTTTTGTTGTCTTTGTTTATCATAATACTCCTTCTTTTTTAAGCGACATTTTTCACAACTTTTGTTTTTGTCACCATTTGGCTTTGTTGCAAAGTTCTCTAAAGGAAGGATTTTGTTGCATGTAGAACACTTTTGTGATCCTTCTGGTACTGGAGCTGATTCCTTCTTCTTTTTAGGAATAGGAATGACTTTATCATCTTCTTCCTCTTCATCATCATCATCTGCAAATGGTTCGATAGGATTAATTCCTATTTTAAAATCTGATAAAGGAATTTTTGATTTCCATGCAGCGAGGAAATCAATAAAATCCTCTTGTCTTGCATTTGCTATCCTGTATAAGCTTAATCCATCAATAAGATTTCTTAAAAGGATCTCTGTCATACTTCTTGTATGATTCACCATAATATCCCAAAAATGAGAGTTGCTAAAAATAAAGTCATCAAAATTCTCTTTTGTAAGTACCTTAGATTCATCTAATTGAGGAATAATGAGTGGAGGAGGAGCAGCAACCTTTGGTGAACTAGGAAATGAACTTATGTTCATATCATCTTGTAAATCGGAATTCATTTTTTGATTTTTAAATTTATGATAAGTTTTCAAAAAGTTTTAGAAAATACTTAATTAAAATAAAATCAAGAAATTAGTAAAATTCTAATTAACCAATCAAATTGTTTTCCTTTTCTTTACATTTTTCCTTTCTTCTTCCTTTTCTTTGTCGTAATCTAAAATCAAGCAGATAATCGATATGTTCCTTATCTTCCAAATCCTTTCTGCAATTTCCGCATGTTTCCTTTGATAGGAGGATCGACTATCCTCAATGCTCATTTGGAGTCTCTCTAATGATTGAGGAATATTTTCTTCCTTCTTCTTGTTTTTCTTCTTTTTAACATATTGTAAATAGTCTTTATATTCCTCCACACATAACTTATAATCCTCATAATATTCATCTAACTTACTATATTCATGAGATATAGAAATTTCCTCCATATCCCACCATTTCCTCTTATTTATATTTTCAAACAACCCAAAATCAATATAGTCAAGATTATCCTGTTTCATAAGAAAATAGAAAGAAAAATGAAAATGAAATAAACCCAAGAAAATAAACACAAATAAGATCAAAATCCTTTTTAGAATAAATGCCTCATTATTATTTGATCTTCAGAAACTGGTCCTTCTACTTTCGGTTCAGTTTTGGTAGGTACTGATAATTCTATTTCATTTCCATGGTATAGAAAATTGAAAGATATTTGTGAAAGATATGGAAATATTCCTAGATTAATATACTTCCATTATTTATATAGAATGAATTATAATGGTAGAGATTATTGGAGTTATTATGAACAACTAATAGATAGTGTTGCAGGAAAAGAAGATTATAACACATTTTTAGATCATTATAACACTAAAGATTATTTGAAAGAAAAAGATTTATCAAATATCATATTAAAATATGATTTTACAACGAAGAATAACCCTTTTTTAGGTAAAATATACGAACCAAAACCACATTTGAAATTTATATCAACATATGTTGAAGATTATATTATGTGCAAATTCTATCCTCCTAAAAATAATACAGAATATAATGATCTAATAGAAAAATATATTTCAATGGAAAATGATAATGAAATGAAGAGATTTGCATCGAAACATCTCAAAGCATATGAATTAGCAACAAAGAAAATTATAATAGATAAGAAAGATGATAATTTCCAATTTAATTCAAAGAAACATATATCAATATATCATCCAGAAGGTTCAGAACATTTTGTTTATTTTATATTGGATAAAAATAATTATTTTGATTTAATTCTGAATGGAGTGTTTATAAAAATACAACATAATGTAAGTGATGATGTTGGTAAATTAAGTATGAAAGAATCAATAAAAGTATAAACAATATTATTATTTATATAATATAATAGGAATATAGTGAGAATGAATATACAAAATTTCATTATGCAATAATAGATGAAAACATATCAACTGGTAATATCCATACAACGGAATTAGGAATAAAAGAAGAAGATACAGAAAAAGATAGTAAAGATGATTCTTATGATAAAATAAAAGTGGTTGAATTAAGAAAATTATTAAAAATGCAAGGGTTAAAAGTAAGTGGAAAGAAGGCTGATTTAATTGAAAGATTAAATGCTAATAAAAAAGCAGTAGAAGAAGCACAAAAAGCAGCAGTCGTAGATAGAGATAATAATAATAATAATAAAGGTAATTCTTATGATAAATTTAAAGAAGATGAATTAAGAGAATTATTAAAAAAGGAAGGATTAAGTACAGATGGAAATAAGACTGAATTAATAGAAAGATTAAATACACTTCCACCTCCTTTATACAAATTACCAGAAGGAGTGAATATAGAAGTATTTGCGAAGAATAGTAGGGTAATCTATTTAATGAGAAATTGTTATTATAAGATGTTGAACATTATTTGTCCTGGAAATAGTATTGATGTAAAATATCCATACCAAAAGAACTACTTAATATTTGGTCATAAAAGAATTGGCAAAACAGTCTTAGCTGATGTTATAAAAGAATATATTCATCAACACAATCCAGGTATTGAAATAATAACTATTCGTGAATATGAACAACGTAAAGATACTACTCCATTAAATCCATATATTGTAATATCTGATGGAGAAATAATTGGTGAAGATGATTATGCTGATGCAAAAATGATAATATTATTAGCTACACCATCTGATGAAAAGTATAAAACATTTCAAAGTAAAAGATTTCCACTTGTGATGTATATACCTCCATTTACTAAAGAAGAAATCGAAAAAGTGATAATTTTGGAACATCCAAGATATCATTTATATGAAGATTTCCCCAATTATTTCATGAATAAAAGTGATTTAGATTTACATGTAATGAAAATGGCAATTGCTGAAATAGAAGGAAATGAAGATGTAGATGATATAGATTCATACTTAGAAGTTCATATGAATGAAATAAATGCATATATTCAACAGAAAATCAACATAATTATATATAACGAAGAAAAAGTAGATTATAGGAAAAATTATGAATATTATGGTGGTGTAATAGGAAATAAAGAACATAATAAAGAAAAAATAATGGCTCAAATAGGATCAATTAAAACTGTAGAAGAATTAATTAAAGGAATTAATGTATCTTCAATAGCAAAATGTGATTATAATGATATATTAATCTATGAAACCTTTGAAGATGATGTTACTAAATCAGAAAAGTTAACATTTGTATCTGAGACAATAAAAGATATGGTTAAAGAAAAGTATTTTAAAATAAATCCAATTATCAAATGTAAAGAAATGATAGATATGATGTTATAAAATCATGATAAATTTAAAGAATGGATTATAGGTAAAATGAAAATAATAAATTCATGTAATGTAATAGATGTTGTTGAGGTGAAAAGTGGTTATGAGATTAAAGATAGAATAAAAGAAAGATGAGAAAAGAAATTTGTCATTTTGTAAATTACTTTTCTATATTTTTTATTATATTAAATTGTCAAGAAAGAAACAGAATTAAGATAAAAAATTATTTCATTAAATATGACGAACTAAAGTGAGATTATATCACTACCTTTAAACATGGTATATCTAGGTAATTACCATTATATACAACACTTTTCTTACATACACTTCACATCATTTACTCATTATTTTCTACTACATTATTTTCATAAACTGATGACAATAACACTAATAAATTTGCAAAATGGATATTATTAAAATATGAATATGTAATTTCATACATTGTCTTTATTGACAAGAATATCTCAAATACAAAATACAGTATGAAATACAAATGAAAATGTTTTATTGATTTTTTGAATGATAGAAACTTAATATCTTATAAAAAGAATAAATTCATATCGTATTGGTGATAAATATGTAAATATATATTTCATTAGAGTTTTTGACACTTGTTTAATCCTCAAATCCTTTCATATGAACTTTTTCTTGAAAGAATATTATTTAATATTTACTTTTAGCTATAAATTTTTGAAGATAAATAATGAACTCCACCTGGTTTTATACCATGATATGCAAACACTTCTTCTTTTATGAAAGTTATATTAGATATTTTTGTATAATTGAAATGAATTAGATTAATTCCTAACTTCTTTATTGTTTCATTTGAATATTTCAATAACATTCCTAAATAAACATCATCCATAAATAATATCTTCTTTACATAATTTGAAGCATTTACTATCTTTCTCACTGTATTTTGATGTATAAATACATGAGTAACTAATGGAAAATCAGGCCAAACATGTGTTTCATTATATATAGATTCAGGAATATACCAAACACTTTTTTTATCCCTTATTACTATCATATTCTTTTTAATATCTGCTATAATTGTATGATTAATTGAAGATTTTTCATAGTGTTGTTGATAATATGGAATATTTACGAATGTATCACTTTGTTGACTTAATATATATCTATAATCTTTACAATTGTCATTTAACCATCTCATACTCATAATAAATTGAATTGAATTGTTATAATAACTACTGATATAATCAAATATTATCATATCATCATATCTCTTATTTTCTTCAAACATTAATTCATTAATTGTTTCATTTCTGGATAAACCAGTAAAGAAATATAAAGGATATTTATCTTTATATACTGAATATGATTTTCTGTATGAATATCTATTGATAAATGAATCTGGAGAAGAAATGACAGAAATGATCAATGAAGATTTAAAACATCTCTTTGTTGATTGTGATACAACTGAAAATTGGATGGGAAATTTACTCAAATATGATTTATACTTGGATGAAGGATGGCCAATATGCCTTCCTTCATAAATTGAACCACATTTCATTGGATATTTATCTGAACAATTATTGTATACTTTGTACAACTGTTCCAATCTTTGATTTATTTGTCGATCCATTCTAACAAATAAATCAGATTCAAGATTTGTCACTCTTTGTGCATTGTCAATTTTTGACATTCTTCCATTTGTAAACAAGTATATTTCATAGAATAACACAATAACAGATGCGATTAAGAGAATAGAAACCAAAATAATATTCATTTTCCTCAAACGATAATCAAGCTTAATTTGTATTTTTCACTTACTTTAACTGGCTTCTATGTATTTTTTGTTGCAAATGTTATGAACCTAAATATTTATATCAACATTAATACAGTTTAATGTTATTCAATTGATAAAAATGAACATTTATTTAATGAGTTTATTTCATTCTCTAGTAAGTATATACATAGTGAAAATAGGTAAAAATAATGTATTTGAGTAATAAAACTATAAATTTAAAAAATAAATCCCATACATATAAAAACATCATCAATCATCAACAATTATTGATTATAAATGGTATTAAATTCAATTACTATTCTTATATTGCTGTTTGAGCATTATTAACAACTGTTTCTTGATTGTTAATCAAAATTTGATATTCCTTTTCATTTTCTTTTTTATCTATTTTCATTGTTGAATAAAACACAACAAATCCAATAAATACACCTAATACACTTCCAGCTAATATATCACTAAAATGATGTTTATTATCTTTCTAATTACAATAAAATAAATAAACAAAATACAGGACGAGATCCAGCAATTAAAAAACCACCTAATAATGGGATTGAAGAAAATATTATCTTTAAAAATGTTTGTCGATTTTCATATATTTGATTTAATATCATAAATAGGAATAATGAAGTAAAACTCAATCCTGCACATGAATAAGATGAATGTCCTGATGGAAAACTTCTTCTTAATTCTGCTAATTCAGATTTCTATTGATATTTTATATTGAATTTATAATTTTATACTGAACAATTGCATTTCGAATAATCTCCTCTCATTCCCATTGTTCCATATATTCCAGTTACATTGTCATATGGATAATGACATGCGTCAAAGAAATTTGGACGTAATCTACCACAATAGGCTTTTAAATAATCAGTTATACAAACTGTTAAATAGTATGCTTGTAACAATGATATTATTGACCTTTGTAAACTCTATAATCAATCAATATAAAACCATAATATACTGGTAACTTTATTCTGTCTGTTATTTTGAGGATTATCAAGGATAAACAAATTACAACCACCAGTGGTAGAATTATAGCATATAAAAACAGTTCTACATCACCAACAGTACTTTCATGGTATGGTCTAGATATTGTTGCATCACCTTCAAAGAATTCTGGATGAAAAGGCTCAATGAAATAAGAAACTGAATCAATAACAGCAAGAAAAACAATTGAAATAATTCCACAATAATCTATCTTATTAAAAATAGACATGATATAAAGAGATTTTCAAGATTCAAAAATTAGAAAAACGAATATATTTTTAATTAAGTGTAAACAAGCCAAACTCTTATATTTTAAAAATGATGGAATATGAATGTAAGAATAAATTAATAAATAAAGAGTTGTTAAGATTCGGTAATGACTGTAATGTATGTATATATTAGTTAATAATCAATAGATTGGGCCGTTTATTAATGTCAAATCACCATATGTGTTTACATTCCTAGGAGCTTATGAAAACAAAAAAAGTCTAGTGTTAGTTGGATATAAATTTGAGAAAGAAATGCCAAATTTTTTTAATACTGCCGAAAAAGTGTTGTGTCTACTACTTCCTATATTTAATGCTTTATCTTTTCTTCATGAATATGGTATTTGCCATACAAATATATCTAAAGAGAACATTGTTCCAATTAATGGTTTATATCGTTTGACAGAGGTTGGAGAGAATTATTTATACAATTCCAAGAAATTAAATGGCAATGAAGATGATGTTAAAGATTATAATATGTTTTTCACAAAGAAGAAAGATTATGTAAAATTGAAGGATGTAGTAAATGAAATATTACCAAAAAATAACGAATTAAAGAAAGAAATAGAAAAAATATTCAAAGAAATAGAAAGTTGTAAAAAAGAAGAAGAATTAGATGGATTAGAAATACTTAAGAAACATATAAAATGTGAATTTAGATTAACTATAAAAACGATTTTAAACAATGATGAATGGTATAAATTAGCTTATTATAAAGATCCGGTAATTGAAATGAGTGTATCTGAATTTATTGGTAATATGAAAGAAATAAAAGAAGATGATAAAGAAAAGAAATATTTTTTAAGTGAATGTTTTTTGAATTATATTTTATCTGTAAAACCGTATAACAATAATAGCAGCAGAAGTGATGAAAATTCTGATTTTGAGCAATTAAAAGAATATTTTTATGAGATAATAAAAGAAAAAGAGAATGAAAAAGGAGAAATAGATGAAAATATGAAAGAAAAAGAAATAGAAAATACTTTTACAGTGTCACAAATGTTAAATAATAAAAATACTAAAAAATTATGTCTTCAGAATAAGTTACACTTTTCAAGTGATTATGAAGCAGCAGTTTTTGCAATATTATTAACATATTATCATGATGTTGAAGTATTAAGAATTGGAAAGAATTATTTTGATGATTTAGCAACAAGAAATATAGTAAAAGGATTGAAATATTATACATCATTAAAGGAATTAAATATGAAGAGTATAATATATATATATATATATAAAGAATTATATTATTTATTATAGTGTCACATTTTTCATATATTTCATTAAAAGCATTATCTGAAATATTAAAGAATAATACAAATTTAGAAAAGTTGAATCTAAGATGCACGAGAGAATATGATATCAATTATTTACATATAAAGAAATGGGATACAGGTTTGAAATTAGTAATAGATAGTTGTAGTAATAGTAGTAACAAATTGAAAAAATTATCTTTAAGATGTATATATATATATATTATTGTTATTTTGTATTAGCTAATGATCTTAAAAGAGAAGGATTAACGAATGGAATATTAAATGGAATAGCCAATTTAACAAATTTAGAGATACTCAATTTAAGATATAATAATTTAGGAGAAGTTATGAAATATCAAAGTGATAATGAATCTAAGTCATTAATGAACAGTAAAGAACCAGTAAATTCAACAGTAGGAGAAGAAGAAGAAGAAGGTGAAATATTGAATAGAATTTTGAGTAGATTGAGAAAATTAAAGAAGTTAGATTTAAGATGTATTTCTATAATTATTATTATTTATATTAATTAGTGAATTGTATGAGCACTTTATTCACTAAAATGTTAAATTGTTACAAATTATTCAATAATTTAGAAGTATTATACATTTCAGATAATCTAATGAATCATAAAGAAGTGAATTTAGGTAAATGCATAGAGAAATTAATACAATTGAAAGAAATACATGTAGATAATAATAAACTTGATGATTTAGGAGTTTATAATTTATTCAAAGTATTAATGGATGATGAAAATAATCAAATTTTACAAAATCTTGAAAAAATTTCACTTAATCGAGTTAATATGACTGTTATTGGACTTTATCATTTTTCTTATTTTGTTAGACAACATGTGAATATTAAATATTTATCATTAAATGGAAATAATATCAACCCTGAGAGAGAGGATTCTAAGAATGGAATTACTTTTTATAGTGCTTTATATTATCTTAAAGAGTTGGTGAATTTGGAATATTTAGATATTTCTAGTATATATATTATTGCTTTTATTAATATATTTATATAGAAAATTTATTGGGTAAAAAAGGAGCTGCAAATTTGTCATTCTTTTTAAGAGAATCAAAATCACTTAAATATTTAAATATTTCAAGTATTCATATTATTATATTGTAAATTATATTATATAGAAACATCCATTGCTTCAGAAGGTTTATTTCTCCTCATAAATGGAATGAAAAAGTCATGTAAAAACTTGGAAGAAATCGTATTAAATGATATATTATTGGATATGAATGGTGCAATATTTATTGAACAATTATTTAAAGATCATCCATCAATTAAGAAAATTGATTTTTCGTTTAATGGATTTACCTTAGAAGGAAATAATTTGATTATAAATACATTTTCTAATAAAGACACTTTGGAGAAATTGATATTGAAAGGAGAAGTATTAACATCAGGTGAAATTACTACACTTTCAGCATATATAAAGAATAATACAAATTTGAAAATCATTAACTTAGATTGTATATATATATATTCATTATTATTATTTAGATAGTAAATTTAATGATAGTTGTATGAAGGATTTCTCTTCTTCATTTATTTATTTATCAAAATTGGAGGAATTATCATTAGAAAGTATATATATATATAATATTATTAAAAATGTTATTTTATTGTTTTATAATATAGATTGTTATATAATGACAGATGCAATAGAAAGTTTATGTGAAGGTTTGACAAACCTAACACAATTGAAAGTGTTGAATCTTTCAAGTATAAATATTATATATATATATATATATATATATATATATTAATAAATAAATAGAGAATTCAATTGATAATAATGGTATATTAAAACTTTGTAAATGTTTCTCTTCAATTACCAAGTTAGAAAAGTTGGATTTAAGTGGAAATAATCTTTTACAAGAAGGAGTTATTTCATTATGTGATAATTTATATAATTTACCATTTTTACATGAATTGAATTTAATAGGTAATAATTGTGGTCAAGAAGCTACAAATTACTTATTGCAAACTGTTAAAAATAATAAAAGAATTGATATTCATGAAAATCTTGATATTATGAGTGTTGTTTATAAAGAAGATAACATTAAGAAGACTGTATTCTTAATTAAAGGTGAAGATAGAGGCAAAAAGGCGTGGTATTATGTTGCTGTAAATTCTAATAAAATTGCTGACTTTTTGACTGCTTTAGGCTCTCCTACATTGACTTTAGATGTATATGGAACAATTGTTAATAGTGCTTATGGTATAGATCCTGCTCCTGCTGCGAGGTTAGAGATTAGACAAACGTATCCATTTTTATATTAAATTCTTTTCACTTTATTCACAATTTTTATTTTTTTCAGTATGAGAGGATATAAAACAATCAAGCCTATGTAGTTTGAAGGGATTTTTCTTTTCTTTTTTTTCCTTTTTATGAAAGTCATTTTTGTGTTTTTTCTCTCTCAGTTGATTTTATGTCAGGTTACAGATTCATTGACTACTCGCCCTCCTCCAAAAGTGAAGATCTCAATAGAATCTGCTCTAAAGAAGGTTGTTCTTCCTGATATTTGTGCAAGTCTAACTAATTGCAGTAGTATATTCTAAAATAATTATATATAGACACAACTCTATCTTCGACGTATTATAACAGAAACAACCTCATAATTACCAAATTATACTATCCAGAAGCAAATGGTTGTGCTGGAGAGCCAATGTTGAATGTTACATTACTCTATCAGATAGTATATCAGAATATGGATGATATTGATCAAAAGGAATATGATGCCTCGTTAGTAAGTGTATTCTATACACCATATAAATCATATTCATCCACTTTAAGAGATGATTTCACCAAAAGTTGTCCAGATATAAAACCTTCTGAAAGAATAGTGATTAACCTTTACAATTACTGTAAATCATATGCAGTGAAATTAGCACAATATGTTCATATTCAAGGCAAATATACTTATACAAACAAAGAATACAAAATATCATCTTCAATGAACAGTGATATGACATTAGAACCATTTATATCTGTTCGTATGTTATGTTTAAATATTATTATTATTAGCATGTACAAATGAAGGTAATTCTAATGAAATGAAAGGTAATGAGTTATTTTCAGATATAAAGAGAAGAAATAAAATAACTATTGCGCAAACAGTAGCAGATCAAGTTGGAGTAGATAATAATCCAAACAACAACCTTCGTGGTAAGTAATTAGAATAATTTTGTGTAAATAATTTATAGTGTTTTATTTTTGTTTTCTAAATAACAACACAATAAATAAATAATAAAAATCATAATAAATACTATCTAATGTAAATAATTTACAATTTCAACTAAAATCTTATTGACATTGCCCTAATAGCAATACTAATACTACTAATTTACTCTAAGGATAAAGATTTTACAAAAAACATCATACATATATGATTCTCAGGTATAATCTCGTTAATTATTTCTTGATCAGCAGTTTCTAAAATTACATTCAATAAATCATAATAAACATGTTTGTTACATATCAAAGGATGTATATTCTGTATAAATGCTTTCAATGAAGTGGATTGAAGTAAAAATATAATTAATTCATCTATAGATAGGTGATAAATATATGATATATATATATATATATACCATTATGTAAAGATATATTAAATAAAACCAATAAAATATACTTTAATATTGATAAATCTATAGTTTCTTTATCTTCATAAAATGATATAACATTCTCTATTATACAAGTCTGCATTAAACTATCAATAATAAACGAATCAAGTGATCTTGTTATTGCATATATGATTCTTAATATTATATTGTGGTTATAATAGTGTTGCTCAAATATATGACTTAATACTGTGATGAAAAAAAATGAAATGTAATTTGATATAATTGATGTGTTTCGACAAATATTATTAATTAGTATGATAATACTATCAATAATTGGCTTAGCCTCATTTGCTTGAAAAAGAATGTCACTACAAATTTGACATAAGTTATCTAATATATCTAAATCTAAAAAGTATGTGCTTATATATTCTATTTTAAAGAAATTAAAAACACATATAATTATACTTTTCTTCTCTAATTCTATCAACATTTCTATAAATCTTGACAAAACAGGTGAATAAAGTGCATTAATACAAAGTATATCACAACAAACATGTAAACCATCCAACTCAATTAGTAATTTTCTAGCAGCATCTAAGAAAATGAAAATCTATTATTATACCATTGCGAAGAATAGTAGAAAGTACATCAATCACTTTATTCTGATCTATAATATCTAATAGTATATTAAAAGTGTCTAAATATCCTATTATATGACATTTCTTGATAGTTTGATTATCTATAACGATTTAGATGATATAAATAGAATACTTCTAATTATTGTGTCAATAGAATAAAGAATATCTTCTACTACAACAGAGGTTGTTTTTGAAGTTAGATATTGTTCCTCAATACCATCCATTTATAAATTAAAAAATAAATAAATATTTCCTAGTTAGATGATTATATATATTACCTCAATACTAGTCAAAAAACTAGAAAATTTCTTTTTAAAAGTATAACTGACACATTTTTATATCACTTTATTGCAACAAACTTAAATGTTGATAGTTTGTGAATAAAATTAGGTGGTTTCTTTCAATAGTAAATCTGTATGCTAAATATGTGTATGAAAGAGGTGAACAGAAAAGAAAAAATGAGCAAGGATAAGAATTATGATGTAATTCATTGAAATTACACTTAAATTCTTGTTTGTATAAAATGATGAATTATCAATAAATATAAATCTATTACATTTAATCAAGATTTATTGAATATTTGTTAAAGAAACGGAGTAAATGCACTTTATCTATCAACTACACAGCTTATTTGATAAAGCAAGATAGGAACTACGAAGAGATATAGTTTTCTTTCAGAAATAATGAAAAAAACACTATAATGATGTGAATAGTTAATAGCATAAAGGTTTTATACACTGTTATTTGTGTATTATGTATGAAAAGAGATATGAGAGAGATAATATATGATTTCGTTTTATTATAGTTGTTAACATTTAATTAGATGTTCCTCATTTCAGCAGCATATTCTTCAAGAATTCTATCTACATTCATATCATCATCACCATTACATTCTTCTTCTTCTTCTTTTAAAACAGAGATTAAATCAATATATGTATCATGATTATATATTTCTACAAATGGATATAAAACTGATGGTAAGTCTTTCATTAATAAGATTTCTTTATCATCATGAATTATGGAAAATTCATGCTTTATCATATCAAATATCAATTCATATTCTGAACCACTTGTATGATTTGTAATTCCTGGTTGATTAACAATTGTTGCATCATGATTGTATAATGAAGATGAACCATTATATATGCATATACAATAAGAATCTGATTGATTGTATAAACTACTACCATTATAACTCTCTCTTTTTGTTGCTCCTAACATTATATTATTACTTCCATTATTGCCACTATAACGATATTTGATATGATAAATTCCATTTTCCATCTTTAAATTAACATATGCATTATACCAACCAGTTTTATTTGTAGTGATTGGCATTACATAAATTCCATTTCTGTTATAACCTTTGTTTGATCTATACACTCTGTGACTATTTTCTGGTAGTTCAATAAAATTACCATTGTAATTGCTTATAAATTGATAATCGTGGATTTCTAATAAAAGAGTAAATGTTAGACAATTTCTTATATTACTACATTCTATTGTATATTTCTTCTGTTTTGTTTCTACATCAACTTTTCCTTTTATTTCTCCTGTAGAATAATCAATTGTTAAACCATCAGGTAAATCTGGTTCAATAACACAAATACTGTCTTTCACTTCAATAGATGGTTTGATTGATATTTCTTCTCCTGGTCTAAAACAATATGATCTTCTAGGATAGTAAAATTCTATCATTTTTATCATCTTTAATGATTCTATTAACGAATTGTCGAGTATTATAACATCCATCATTTCATAATCTTCAAATGAATATCCATACTTTAATCCCTTTACAAATTCTAATATAATATCACTTATCTCTTTTGTAGCATAATTGATGTAATTAACTAACTTATAAAGCAATTCATTTCCACAGATACTATACAATGCATATAAATCCTTATCTATAACAAAAAGAATAATTGATAAATACCATTCTTTATGAAAACAGTTGAACATTTTGCAACACTTTCTCGTTTTATATTGTTACTATTATTAGCATAAAAACATAATATTTTGGTGAATAAATTTCTCTTCAATGGGTTTTTAACTACATATTATAAATTAATATATATTGATGTAACATATATATATATATACTTTCATAATCAATTTTCATATCGATTATCATCGTCAATCCAATCATGTTTATTATATCATCTTCATTCAATAATAATTCATTTATTATTTCTTTCAATTTTTCATTCTTTTCTAATATCTTCATATCTTCGTCTTTTATACTCAATACACTATCATCATTCGTGTAATATCTCAAGATTAAATCCTTCATATTATCATCTATTACTTCATTCATATCTATATAAATATAAATAGAGTATTTTATACTTATATAGATTCTGTTGTTTATGTTGTTGTTTAAGAAATTCAATACATTTATATTGCTATTCTTCATCACCTCTTTTTCATCTGGTTCTATCCATTTTAGTTCAACTTTAGTCCAGTTTATACTCTCATATAACTTATTCATATTTTCTACATTTTCACCTTTATTCTTCTCTTTTTCTTTTAAGTTGTATTTCATTATTATCTTCAGTAGATCATTCTCATTGTTTATTATTAGCTTTTCACTGTTCAATATATAATAAATTGAATTGATGCTCAAATCATATATCATCTCACCGTAAATATATTTATATCCATTTCGATAAATATATAAATCAGTATAAATATGAAAATATTTCAATTGATTTATGTTTAATAAACTAATAAAGTTTAGAAATTCATTTAATATCTTTTCATTTATGTGATTGCCAATATATTTTAAACATTCATCATGTAAAATACTTTCTTCATAAAATAGACTTATACATAATAAATCAATCACATTTTCGTCGTTTATATCTACATAACTTCCACTCAAGTATCTTTCAAGTAAATAATATCCATTAACACTTATATTTTCGTTCAGTTCTAATTTCCCTTCTAATTTTTCATCTTTCAACAATTTACTAAATAATTTACTTCCATTACATAATATCGATTTTACTGCACTTATCTCTTCTTTTCCAATCTTCAGTATTATATCACCAAAACCTGACTTTACTAGTTCTCTTCCAAGTCTAACAAAAGTATAACATAAATTTCATTTTTATATACCCTTCATCAGCTATTCTCTCATTTATCACTTTCATTTAGATTTACAATCTTACTATTGAAATTAAATTCTATTTAGTTTAAGCTAGAGTTTGACTACAGAAGTCGAGCCTATATAATCAATTCATTATGATATCTTCTTCACATATCCATTTTTAGATGAATAACACTTCTGTAATAATATCATAACATATCTCATTCTATTTCATCATATAAACAAATTATGAAAATATAGTCGTTATTTTGTGATTGAATCAGATCCAGACAATTTTAATCATTTTGAAATTGATGAATTCATCTAATTTCAATATATTAGGTAAAGGTACGAACTTTGTGAATAGCAAATACAGAGATGAAATAAAGTTATTAAAAGCTGCTAGTATATATTTTTTATTGATATGAAGTATAGAACCAAAAACAACATCGTTGACAATGAGCAAAAGAAATTTTGTAGCAGATAATCTAGATTTTTTTGGAAATGAGTATTGTAATCATTAATTGATTCTTTGTAGTAGTAAAATAGACAAAGAAACTAAGCCTAAAGTAGAGAGAAAAGAGAGAGAAACAAATAGAGAGAGAAAAGAATCAATAGAAATAGAAGATGAAGATGTAGTTGAATTAACTGAAGGTATAATAATATATATTGTATATACATTTATAAATACATAGATGAAGTTGAATCATTCAGAAAACAAATGCGAATTCATGTAAAAGGAATAGAAGTTCCTTATCCAATCACATCATTTACACAAATGCCAATTGAAGATAAGCAAATCAAAAGAATATTATTAAAAAATATAGAAAAATCAAGTATGCTAATATATATCTATATATATACATATAGATTATAAAGAACCAACAGCTATACAAATGCAATCTATACCAATATTATTACATAATTATGACTGTATTGGAATTGCACCGACAGGATCAGGTAAAACCGCAGCTTATCTATTACCAATGATTAGTAAATTACGAGGAACGCTTGTTGGAGGTATCAGAGCGTTGATATTAGTACCAACGAGAGAATTGGCTAAGCAAATACAAAGAGATGTGATGATGTTGACATTGGGAAAGAAATTTAGAATTTGTTTATTATCAAAAGTATATATATTTTATTTTATTTTATTTCTTGATATTTATAGTCTGTAAGTGCTGGTATGAAACTACCCAATCAAGACAAAATTGATATTTTAATATCTACTCCTTTAAGATTAGTGTATTTAATCAAAAATCATCAAGTTGATTTTAACAAGTATATAATAATAATAATATATATCTTTACATTAGATTGGAGTATTTAGTATTAGATGAAGCTGATAAACTCTTTGAAATGGGTTTTATTGAACAATTAGATGATATATTAAGTGTAATACCTAAAGAAGGTGTAGTAAAATCAATTTTCTCAGCAACATTACCATCAGGAGTTGAAACAATGGCAAATACTGTTTTATATAATCCAATAAGAGTGATTATTGGTGAAATGAATGCTGGAGCTGATACTATTGAACAACAGTTGTTATTTGTGGGAAGAGAACATGGAAAAATTGTGGCAATGAGGAATTTGTTTCATGAAGTATATATATTTTTTTTTCTTTCTCTTTCTATTTTCTTATATTATTTATAGGGTTATAAGCCACCAGTATTAATCTTCGTCCAATCCAAAGAACGTGCTCAAGAACTTTATAATGAATTAATATACGATGGAATGAAAATTGATGTAATTCACAGTGAAAGAACTAAAGCACAAAGAGATAAAGCAATTGAGAAGTTTCGATTAGGAACGACATGGATATTGATATGTACTGATTTAATGGCTAGAGGAATTGATTTTAAAGGAGTTAATTTGGTGATTAATTATGATTTTCCACAAGTATATATTCATATTATCAATTTTAATTCATATTTTTATGATAATTTTCTGTTTTACATTAACTTTTTTTTATTTTGCTTTATTTTTTCACTATTATTTTATTTTATTTCTATATACTATTTTCTCTCTTTAGAGTGGTATTAGTTATATTCATCGTATTGGAAGGACTGGCAGAGCAGGTCGTAAAGGAAAAGCAATTACCTTCTTTACTGAAGACGATATGCAATATTTGAGAAACATAGCGAATATAATGAAAATATCAGGTTGTGATGTTCCTGAATGGATGTTGAAAATGAAAAAAAGTAATAAATTAAAAGAAAAACATGCAATGAAAAGACCACATATATCAACAAAAGCTAAAAAAGATTTGATTAAATCTAGAATAAAACAGTATAAGTTATTATTTATATATGTTTTTATTTTATTTAGTAATTTGATGAAAAAGAAAAATGTTAAAAGTGATGAGAAAGATGGTGATAAGATAGAATCTGTTAAGAGAAAGAGAAATGGTAATGATGAGAATAATGTTGGTGATAATAAACCAGCGAAAACTAAAAGAATCAAAATAACTAAATCAAAGAAGTGATTCAGAATAGAATTGATTTATTAACGTTTTGTTTTTTGTTTGTTGATTATTTTTTCTTTGATTGTATTTAAAACATAAATGGAATAAAAATTTGTTTATGAAGGGAAAATAAGAAACGGTCAATAAATATTATTCTTTCAATTTTCTTTATATAAAGAAATGCAAAACCATATAGCTGTTTTAACTTGTCGTGAGAATGCTGGCATATCACGAACAGTAGGTAATATACCATACAACAGAGTAATTAATAAAGATGGTGAATTAACGTCTCCCGCAAGACCAAAATGGACTCGATGGGCAGATATTGAAGTAGTAGACCCAAAATCACCCAAGAATGAAGAATTAACACTGAAACCATTAAATGCCTCACCTAAAGCAAAACCAAAATCCCCGAGAAGGTTTAGAGAGATGTATGGCAAGAAAGATATTAATGGAGCAGAATTAATGAAAGATATTGAACAATCTTTGACATTTATAACAAATTTCAAAGAAATAAAGAATCCAATAGAAATCCCTGCTTATCAAATACTAGAAAAAGCATATAATATGAATACAATCAACACTTTCAATTCTGGCTTTAAAGGATTACCTCCAATTCATTCACCAAGACATTCACATTACATCCGAACAATAGGAGCACTATGTCCAGAATTTGAGCCTGGACCAAGCCACAAACCACCAGCTAATAAAAAACCATCTACAGCTCCTTCACCTCGAACAACTCGATTTAAAGAAAAAGATATAAGTATAAGGCGAAAACAGACAGAAAGAGCCACAAGACTATTGCAAAGAGAAGTAGAAGAATTGCAAGAAAGAATAAAAGCAAATTTAGAAGAGCAAAAACATAATAATAATAATTTCAATACTCATATTTTTTCAACCACTTCAATTGATAGAGATTTTGAGGATGAAGATGATAGTGAATATGATGAGATGAATAACGCTAATGCTGTTAGTGATAGTTATGATTCATTGAAAATGAAATCACCTCCACGAGTTTCTGAATATACTAATACTAGAAACAGTGATAATAATAATAAAGAAGAAGAAGAAGATAATGTGTGATTATTTATATATGTATGTAATTATATTATTTTTAGTAATTGTAATTAAATGTCTTAAATTTTTCATTTCCTTCATATTATTTTTGTGAATTTAACCCCCAACAAAAACATATATTAAACGTGTATTAATACGTTTTCATGTTCATTTATTTATATATTTTACAATTCCAACTCAAATGTTCTAATTTCCATTGGTTTAATAGTAAAAACTGATCCTTTTAATGGAATTCTCTTTTCTCCACCAATATTCTTCTTATTTTCAGCTTTCCATTTCAATCTATCATTTTCAACTTCATCTAATGGGAAAGTACCAGATAAGGCTAATTCGGTGATACTCTTTGGTGTAAAATCTCTGAATACTCTATTTAAATCAATTTCAACACCTTTCTTATCATCTTCATTCAAATCGACAGATTCATACAAATGATGGAATCTAACGACTATCTTTTTACTATCAACAGTTGGAGCTTGAATTGAAGTTAATTCCACTAATGGTGATAAATCGCTATTAAGTAAAGAATAAGCAACTTGTCTTTTTCTTAAATTGTTCATTTTATTGGTAGTTGTTATACCATAATATAAGGATGGTGGATGATTTAAATAAGTTGAATATACTTTCATATCATGAGATAATTCATTCTTATTTCCAACCATATTCCACATAAATTGATCAAATGAATCTGTTTCATTTAATACTTCACCTACACCATAACCATCATCTTTAAGACATCTTCGATGTAACATAATCTCAACAGAACCATCTTCTAAAGATGCAGCACCATGAGCACGATCTGTTAAAGTGGCAAATCTTACATTATCATTTTCAATATATACTCTTCCAGTCATTGGATAATAATTACCAGCGATTAATTCAGCATTTGAGTTTACATATTCTCTTCTTTGGGTTTCCAATCCATTTGTATCAGCGTATAACACTTTATTATTCTTTACATTGGTATTATATCTTATAATTAATTCTCTTCCACTATCAATGGGTTTTAAATCAATTACATTTTCAACAATCTTCTGTAAATCACCTGATGTATATAACCTTACAGTTTGTGAATAATTTGATTTATAAGTGATTCTAATTTCATTCTCTAATTCACCTTCAATTATTTCAAAATTCTTTACTTTATCTTTAGAGACTGGTTCTGCAACCGTTCCTGGCTTTGGTCTGAAAATATAAGCACCAGATGATTGTCCTTGTTCATCACTACCATCAGCACTTTGATATTGTAAGAAATTAGCATCAACCTTTAGATTAACATTGTTTAGTTTATTAGTAATATTTTGAATAAATCCTTGATCATTGATATAGACAGAATATACTGAATTTTCAATTTTGTTATTTCCTTTGATGATATGTCCAAATCTTTTAATACTGTTGATTTGATTTGTTTTCTTTAAATAAACAGTGTTATAACCCATCGGTGGGATTTCAATAGAGAAATATAATTCATGAGTACCATTTAATCGATCAATTGAATAATCAGGAAGTTTGTTAATTTGAGATTTTATTTCAATATTATTTCCATCAAATACGTGTATATTTTCACTATTAATTATTAATCTTACAGTCGGTGTTCTTTTCCAAGCTAAATTATTATATAAAACAGCAACTATAGCATTTGAATTATCCAATTTCATTAAAGTCTCTGTTAAATTGGTTGAGAATTGAATATCTTTATTATCAGTAATAGATGATATAATTTCAGCTTGATCTATATTTGAAATACCAACAGCTAGATTGAAAGTTTTTTCATAATCTTCAGCTACATATAATTTCTCAGTTCCTGTAATAGCATCATGATGTTGAATATCACCTTGTGCTTTTCTTAGTCTTAATAAACTGTAAAATTCTTTATCTTTATTGGGTAATTTGTTTTGTAATAATGCAGTTGAATAAATCGATTCGTATGTACGAAGGATGTTCATACCTTTTCTATACAAAAATATATATGAGTATATAAATTTATAAATTATAAATCAGTAAAGATAGTTATATTTTATCAACACTTTTTAATTCTGTGGATTGACAGATATATATAACATAATACATCATTTAAATAGATAATATATATACCTTGAATCGCCCTTCAGTCTTGGATGTGATGTATAATAACCAGTCCAATAAGCATGACTCCAACTTGGATAAGGCATAAAATCACCTTCATAAACAGGCCATTCTTTATTCACATCATGGATTGCTTTAATATATTCAGAGAAATGAGAATAAACAATTGTTGCATTGTATTCATCCTTATGTTTCTGCATATATTCAATCAATAAATCCATTTGTTTGTAATGCTTATGAGCATTTTCAAAGGAGAAATCACATCCGAATGGAATCAATAGATGACCACCGTTGTTATAATATTCTGCTCTTGTTCTAGCCATCTTCATGAAATCATCAGCATATCTTTTAATATTATTTTCAAAGCTAAATAATTCACTGTTATTTCCATTATAGATCCATTGATGATCAGGGCTATCAACACCTACAGTCCAAATACCCATATCACATTCATCTGGCTCACAATAGTGGTTATCCATCATATGGACAAAAATATTTTTATCTTCACCTAAAGTGTTTGAAGTTTTCCAAATAAATTCTAAAGTTTTATTGGCTTTCATATATTCTTTTAATCTGTAATCTATACGGTTTAAACCAACTGCATCAAAGCCAATATCTGCAAATAATCTTCCGTTTTGGTTGGTATGACCAAATGGATCGATTTGCCAACCTACTTTTGGTCTTACACCGAATTGGTCTTTAATAAATTGTGCACCTAATGCCATTTGCATGATCATTGATTCGTATTCTGGAGCAGCTTCATCGTGCATACACCAACCACCTAAATTGAATTCTAATTGGCCATTCTTGACGAATTTATGGACTTTTGCTTTCATTGCATCATCTTGTTCGACCCACCATTTTTGGAAGAATCCTTGTTCTACGTATCTAGAGAAAATAGAATAAATGTTAAAATACGTGAACTTTCTCTGTGGATTTTCATCTAATGCACGCATTACTGTATCGAGAATGTAACGAACTTGCTAAAAGAATAAAAAGACTTCATATACCTTGATATAATATTGGTCAACAGTTCTCAACCAACCAATATCATCATGAGTGTGGGGAATCATATGTACGGTTAAGAACTCACCCTTCAAATCTTTTAAATTTTTGGATGGTTCATTTGACCACTATTCAGAAATGAATAATACCAATATTAAATACTTTACGATTCCATTCTTGGGAAGTTGATCCCAAAATCAATGGGATAATAATAAATGAGAGAATGAATAAAGATTTCATTTTGAGACACAATTCTCAAACTGAATGAATCGGCACAAACTCAAGGCTTGATTTCAGTTATTTTATTCTCATTTTTCTCACAGCTTTCCTCGTGTTCCGTTCTAAAATAATTTTTTGTCTGGTAAGCTTTATCAGTGATTTTATTTGAATAAACATCGATCATTGCTCAACTACTCTTTTGAATATCAATAATGCTGATTTCTAAGCAAAAATATCTTTAAACATAAAATTTATTTATTTTCTATCCATGAAACATGGAAAACACTAAAATCAGAAAGAATAAGTCTGATATTTTGTTCATATAGTTAAATCTTCTAGTATATCTGTTTGATTTCTAAATCATTCATATCCATATCCCGTTTTCAACGCATAATTCCTTTATAGCATAACGCTGATTCATAAACATAGGCAGCAGATTATTGGCTCAATTCATTTTGGTTTGTTATTTTTAAATCATTAAATTAAATAAATTTAAGATTTCATTCAATTCGGCGCTGCTTCAAAAATCATTATAATAATTATTATAATATTCTGGATGGATTTAAACCAGTCTAGTTCAATAAAGCAACAATCTCAAATTGACTTACAAAAGACAGACGATACAGCCAGTGAAGGTATATATACATATAAAAAAATAAAAAATATTTTTTGGGTTTATTTTTAATACTTGATAGAAGATCATTCTGTAAAGATTTGCCCTTCGATAGAGGATTTAACCGGAAGTAAAGGTATTTCTGCTTGTAATATATGCGGGAAATCGTTTAAAAGGCCAGGCTATCTTCAACACCATACTAGTGTATTAATCCTAATTTGTTTATATAAATGAAATAGTTTCACACAGAAGCAAGCTCTTCAACCTTTGTTCAGCCAAGAATTACATATATGTGTCCTGTAACGAATTGTGCTCATCATTCAGCAAAAGGATTCACAGCTTACCATTCATTGAGAAGGCATTTCCAACGTACACATGTAGCTCCAACATTGACTTGTCCAAAGCCAGGGTGCAACAAAAAATTTTCATTCCCAGCCGATTTAAAAGCTCATTTACAGTTTTGTGGTCAGAAATTATACTGTGAAATATGCGGACAGATTCTATCAGCGCCATCATCACTGAGAATCCACAAAATGAGAAAGCATAATATCAATAATGCAACAAGTAGTTATACTGAAGAAAACTTCAAACCAATTTTACATTTGAAAAATAGTAAAAACAACTTTATAATACGAAAAGATGGAGAAGAAGAAGGAGAAGAAGAAGAAGAAGATAACGAAGAAGAAGAAGAAGAAGAAGGGAATAATGAAAGACAACAACAACAAATTCCACCTCCATTAGCACAATCTACACCTTCTTCTTCTTTACTAATTAAACCGAAAACACATAGGTTAGAAGATAGATTATTCATTAATGATTTAAGCTTTATAATTCCTCCATGTTCATCATCCTCATCTGCTTCTAATGAATATTTAATACCTTCAATAAATCATAAATCATCTTTTACACCTGTTGTTTCTTCATCACCATCAGATTATGCAACTGTAAATAATAATAATAGCAGTAACTCCAGTTTAAACATTACACCAATTAAAACAATCAATTATGATATAAATCATAGAATATTTCCAGAAACTATCACCAATGCAGTTGTTGAACCTCCATCTATAATACAATTTCAATCAATACAACAACAGCCACCACCTCCAGCAACAACAACAACAACAACTGTCAATACTAAAATCTGTATAACATCGCCTATAGCAACACCAATTATTATAAATCATAGTAATATCAATAATAATCAGTATATTAATAAGAGTTATAATATTCCTTATTATCCACCTTTACCACCTCCACCAACTACTCCTTTCTTAGATGAATTTCAACAACAACAACATCAGCTTTTTATGAATAATTACATGAATAATAATAATAATAGTGATAATATATTTTGTCAGAATAGTAATGGATTAATGTATAATAATTATAATAATATTTTTCCAAAATAATAATTAAATATTTTTCTCTCTCTCTATAATTTAGTTTGTATAATTATATTATTGTTTGTTTATTATATCCAAAGAACAGCTAAACAAATATATTATCATAAATTATATTATTATTAATATATATATATATAATTAATCTTCTATTCGTGGCTTTACTTCACAAGAATAACCAGTATAATCATCAAAACAATCACATACACCTTTATCCCTGTTTGTATTACATTTTCCATTCCCACCACATATCTGTGGATATATTCCCTTGTATTTATAATTAACAGCATTAGATAAAGAATTTCCACTTGTCTCAAATATTGACATATCTACTTCACCTGATTCTATGTTATTCTTATCGTTTTCTGTTAAAAATCTCACTTTACCTTGTCTTCCAGATTGATTTGGACCGAATGTTAGAGTAATAGTAATTTTAGTAGGTGATGTAGTTGGTTGCTGAACATATATTCCATCATTTTCTATATTACATCCACTTGTTAGTTGTTGATGTTCATTGAGTATTAATGATGTTGTATTTTTCAAATCAATTGTTCCTGGCGGTAATGTATAAAAGAAATCGCTTAATACATAACACCATTTTAATTGTTCAGAAGGATTTGGAGTAGTATCTAAATCAGATGGATATTTTTTATCAGTAAATTCATAATAACCATATTGTTTTAATCCATTAGTTGCATCAAATACCAATTTACTGGAATACCACTTTCTATCAAATGGATCTGTATATTCAATATAAGTAGTTCCTTTTCCTTCAGTTATATCAATAATAATTTGATTAACATCACCATCATCACTATCTTTCACTTTATTATATCCAAGTTGACATTTTCCTATTGAATAATAATAATGATTCTATAAATATACTTAAACTACAATCATCTCCATAATATTCTCTATCACAAACACATACACCAACGCCATATGTCTTATAATCCTTATCAACTAACTTCTTCAATTGAGGATAAAATGAATCTGTTTCAAAGTATGTTTGATGAGATAATACACACATTCCATGTCCAGAACATCGATTTTTACATTCTACTACATTACATACAGCTCCAGTATAACCTGGGAAACATTCACATAAACCAGTATCTTGATTACAAAGCCCATTTCCACTACACACGAGTTCTGTCTCACTATCTGTATCATAATATCCATATGAACATTTTCCTATCATAGATATACTTATTTTGGTATTATACTCAAACTACAGTCATATCCTTCATATCCATAATAACATTCACATTCACCTAGTGGTCCACATAGTCCATTCTTGTTACAGTCATTTGGACATTTGGCAGAATAAACTATACTTATTATCAACACAAAAATAAAAAAATTCATCAATACAACAATACAACGTATCTCATGTATTTTTCTTTTTCTTTGTTTTTTTCATCTCACAAACATATTATAATAATAGAAATTATTTCAATTTAATTTAAACATAATAGATCATATTAATTTAAATGGCAAAATTCAGTTTGAACATTTGCCAACCAAGAATAAAGAGTATTAGTAGTATTGTAATGAATCAACACAGCCAACACCACAAACACATGAAACCATTGATGACTACTTCCAATATAATCGAAAAATCCTGGCAGAAACCTCTCAGGTATTCTTGTAGCATACATCACTGCTCCAATGAGATACAAGCTTCCCATTAGTATCAAACCACCACCAACATTCTGATAATTCTCACTCAAATATCCATACTTCACTAGAATATGAACTGCTGGGATTATACCAAATAATCCAATTAAAGCATAAGTGAGTGTTCTTACAGTCTGTCCAGCAGGAGAAAGACCATAAGTAGACAATGTTAAGAACAGAGTGCCAATACTTAGTGTAGTAATAGCAGTTAAATAGTAAATAGAAATTGGAGTAAAACAATAAAAACTATAAATGATAATTGGATAGAAAGATCCTGCTATTAATACAGATATACCGATATAATCTAACTGTTTATAGGTTTCCTGGATTTCGAAACTGACGCAGTAGATTAAATGGTAAAATGAACTGAAAGAGAGACAAATGAAGGCTGATGCGAGGAATATATAAATTGGCCACTTTGGAACATTCTAAATTATAATTAAAAATATAAATACATCTAAATATGAAGTTTTTGTTGTTTTATAATATGAATGAGATAATAAATCCAATAATCTTTCTTCTGTTAATTTAATATTGGTGTAATTTTGTAATAATAATGTTGAGTTTATTAATGTTATTAATTTATCATCACTCATATGGGAGTATTCTGGTAAATACACTCTAATTGTTTCTAAATCTGTAGGAGTTACATCTTCTACTTTCTTTAGTGATATTTCTGATAAAGCTTCATAATGATAGAATGGTATGCTGTTCTTCATTAATTCTGGTTGTGTCAATAATGCAATCATTGAAAAGGCATGTCTTCCATTCTCTATAAGTGAATGACCAAATGGACTGATTGGTGCATAATCCTTTGATACTACTACGGCAGGAGTAAGGTAAGCAGTATGAAAAAATAAAACAGTTACTATCAAAAAACCGAGAAGATGACTCCATATGTTTACAGTTTCATTATGCATGTGGAACAAACTAGAATTAATCTAATGTATTATACGAGAAAGGAACTTGAATCAGTTTGAAGCCTAACCTGTATCCTTTCTGGATATACTTGTTAGTTCTCAAGTATGAGTATTTTCCAACTAAATCATTCCATGTACCATCGTATCTGAGCTTATGTTCTTCCATTAAAAAAAACAAAATGAAAAACTTGATTAAGCTTGACAACCTTCTTCTTCTTTTCTTAAACACTCTTTTATAAGCACAATGATGTTATGTATTTATTATATAGAAAATTTTATGTACGGCACTAGCAGACATATTTAATTGCCTTAAAATTGGTTCCATATAATAATCAAAGTAATAATCAGAATTAATCATTATCCAAATACATCAGAACTATTATTAGAATGAAACAGAATGAGAAAAATTAACAATCTTGATTATGAAACATCGCATTATCGAGATTTTCACAGAATAACATATTGCTGTTTAAAATAATAATATATTACATCAGACACATGAATAAACTATATACTACATCCTTATTCTCATATACTGTGTTTTAGAGTAAATGTGTGTCATTTGCAATAATTAAAGAAATCTAATACCATATTCAACATGATACATGCGATAAAACATAATATTCTAATATTTTTACGACAATACAACAAGTATGCGATGAGAAAAAACATTTCAAAATATGTTGAAACGAACATAATTTCATTTTAAAATTCAAAATTCAAAAATGTTGCAGGATAGACTGAGAAATTTAACCATATTATCCCTTGAAAATAAACAGTATCAAGCTGCAGAATTTTATGGAAACAAATTAGTATAAAAACACCAATAATTTACATTTAGATTACAGTTTCTGATCAAATGAATGATATTTACATTTATTGCAAAATATTGTATGAAATAAAAGAATATAAAAGATGTTATACATTCTTGGTCAAGTATTTTCAAAGTATATATTCTTCTACTAGTTATCAGTTGATAAAAAGCGATGTAACTAACTCACATTATATTATATTAGCAATAAATGCATTAGTATACAATACATTATTTACATTTAATAACATAGATGAATATGAAGGAATATGATGAAGCTGACAAATTGTTAACGTATTACATAGGGAATGATCCAATTGAAGATGACAATAGTAAATCTGAATATATTATTACTCTTAATTCAGAAGATGAACCTATCAATTCCTTATCAATATTATACAACTTAAAAGGAAAAATACAAATGAAACTAAACAACCGTAAATCAGCAATTGATTGGTATAAAAAATCACTTTTAACTGATGAATTATGTTATGATTCTTATGATAGTTTAATACACGAATATTTATTAACTGAAAAAGATCAAATCGGTTTGTTAAAATCTATTTTGAACAAACATAAGTCAAGCCAAGCTCAATCAAGCAATATTGATGAAGATAGTTGGTTAAGAGATTATTATATGCGAATTGAAATTGAGCAAAATTTTAATTATTCAAACAATATCAAACAATTATATCAAGTAATAGAAAATGATATTTTTAACAACAATTTCAATATAGATGTGATGTTATTAAAGAGCGAATTGAATTATAAAATATACAATGTAGGTGATGCAATGGAAATAATCAATAAAATGGAGAAATATGATAAATATAATACAAAATTAATAAAGTTAAAAATTGGTATATATGTATATGAAAATAATAAATTGGAATTGTATAAATTATGTCAGGAATTGATTGATACGTATATAATATATATATATATATATATATTTATTTATTTATTAGTGATCCAGAGAATTATCTAACCAACTACTCAATCGGCTGTTATTATTATCTCATTAAAGATTACACTAAATGTCGAGAATTTTATTGCAAATGCAATCTCATTAATAATGAATTTCCTGAATGTTGGGTTAGTTTAGGGTTGTTATACAGTTGCCAAGATGAAAGTGATCAATCAATAAATACATATATTGAAGCACATAAACTATATCCTGGAAATGTCAATATTATAATCAATTTAGCAATAGAATATATGAAAACAAATAATTTAGTTTTAAGTGAACAATATTTGTTAAGTGTAAAAGATGAAAATGTTACAAATCCTTTATTATGGAATGAGTTAGGTGTGATTTATTATAGACAAAATAAATATGAACAAAGTCAATTATGTTTTTTGAATGTGATGAAGATAGTGAGTAAATTACCAAAAAGGTTGTTAAACAATTGGGAATGCACTATTATTAACTTAGGTCATATATATAGAATAAAAGAAGATTATGCGAAAGCTATAGAATACTTTGAAATGGGAATTAAGTTAAATCCTAAAATTAGTTCAAGTTATTCAGCTTTGGGATTATGTTATTTTTTGAATGGTTATAATGAGAAGGCGATTATTAATTTTCATAAATGTTTGATGATTGACAATGATGATCCAATTGGAAGTGAATTACTGCAGATGTGTTTAGATGATGATATTCAAAATGTAGATACATTGCTACTAAGAGGAAATGATGTTAATAATAATCATAATACAACTATCAATAAGACAAATGACAGTATGGAATTAAATGTAAGTGATATAAGTGAAATTACTACTGAAAGTCCATAATAATAATAAAAACATACACACACATCTATATAAAAATGATAAATAATATATATTTAATTCTCTTTTATTTTGAATATTATTACATTCCCCATAATCTAAATGTATTATCACTTCCACCAGATATTAAATACTTACCATGAGGTTCAAACAATACACATTGCACAGCATCCTCATGACCACTCAATTCACTCACATATTCACATTTATTAATATCAAATATCTTTATTCTACCATCATCACTAGCAGCAGCTAAATACCTACCACTTCTATCAATAGATATCTTATTAATTGGATGTTCACCAGAATTAAGGCTAAATCTTTCAGCTACCATTCTTACATCCCATAATTTCACTATTCCATCTGCATCACAAGATGCTATTGTATCACCTTTCAAATTAAATGTAACATTGTTAATTGCGTTTGTATGTCCATAAAAAGTTTGAATACACAAGCCACTCTTCATATCCCAAAGTGAGACTGTCTTATCAGCAGAACCTGAACAAATATTATTACTAAATGGTTGGAATAAAACTGAATTAACACTATCAACATGACCTCTAAAAGAATGTCTGCATTTACAGGTATTTAGATCCCATAGTTTGACACTTTGATCTAAACTACCACTTACTAAGAAATCACCTGTATAATTATAACCAATATCCCAGACACCTTGAGTGTGATCTTTCAATCTAAAATAAATAAAATTTAAAATATATACGTTCCAACACATTGAGATGATAAGAAATCCCAAATCTTAATAGTTCCATCACCACTACATGTTGTTAATTGTGTTCCTTTTGGACTGATTTCTATTCCTCCAATCCAATCTTCATGACCTTCACCTGCCATTATTATATCACCATTTGGCATACCCCATAATTTGAAGGTAGAATCATCTGATCCTGTTGCTAATATCTATACATATTAGATATAAATAAATAATGAAAATAAAAGAAAGAGTTATATATATACATGTTTCTTTGGATGATATGCTAAACAACTAATACTGCTTGTATGACCTTTGAATGTCTTTAATAATGTAAATGAACCAACTTCAGGAACTGGATAATTAACAGTCAAATATGGATTAGTTGCATTATCAGGCGGCATTTTTGTATCTTCAATTCTCTTCTTTCCAGTTTTCTTTTCTACTACTTTCTGCTTTGGAGATTCAACTTTTTCATATTTACTGACAACTTGTTCCATTGTTTCAACTTTTGCTCTCATCTTATCTCTATCTAACTTCATCATCATCTTCTCCTTCAAAGCTGTATCATACCTTTGCTTCAAATCTGTTAATTGTGGCTCGTATAGCTTGGCTTGTTTTTCAAGCCTTCTTATGTCGTTTAATAATTTTTCTTTTTCTTGAACAACTCTTCGATGATTCATTCGATGATAATCTCTTTCTCGTCTGAATTTATCCCAAGTTCCTTTCGCTGTTTTTGCTATATTTTTGAGTCTTTCACATTCGAGTTTTAGTTCGTGGATTTCTATTTCCAATTGCTGGTTCTTTACATAAATATCTGGAACTGGATCTAATTTATTCTTTTGAATTGTGTTTTTTGCTATATTATTATACCATTCAGTGTTAAATGTATCTAATGATTGGTATAATTTATATTGAACCAAAAAATTCCTTATAAAATCATCAATATTGAATAAATGAACTTTAGCGTAACTCTTCTCTATCGGTACTGATGTAATTTCCTCTTCATTACCATTCTATGAAATTATAATAAGTATAAACTAAATATATAAATATATATACCTCTTTTTGTCCTTCTACTTTATTTACAGTTCTTAACAAATTATCAAAATCTTCTTCATCATCCTCATTATCTAAATCTCCAAAATCTTCAGTAATTCCATCATAACTAAAAGATTGTAATATAATAAATACTTAAAATTATCATCTTCATCATCTGATAGTTCCAGCCTTTCTATTGCAACAACTTCTTCCTTATCTTTATCTGTTGACATATAAAAAAAACAATTTAAAAAAGAAACGGAAGATGAAACGAATTTTATTTTTATAATTATTTCAATAATATAGTCGTTTCGTATTTTTATTTTCTTTATTTTTCAACTGAATTAACTTTCATATTTTAAATATATGTGTTTTTTAATTTGATATAATATATTAAAAAATTCTTATACTAAAAAAATCATAAAATCAAATTTAATAATTACAAATTACTCTTTCTATATTACTCAACCAATTATACAACGTATAACTAGTATGATAATGAATCATAACAGCAATAACTACACACGTATGAAATATCTGATGACTACTTCCATAATAATCAAATCTACCAGGATTAAATCTCTCAGGTATTTTAAAAGCATATAAAACAGCACCAATAATATACCATAATCCCATTACAATCAATCCTGGACCACTATATAAATAGTTTTCACTATTTTTACCATATTTTAACAATATATGAGTAATTGGAATAAACCCTTGTAATCCACTACACATATAACTGAATGTCCTTATTACTATTCCATTTGGAGATAATCCATACTCAGAAAGTGATAAATATAACACTGAAAAACAACTTAAAGTGATTGGAATTAAATATAAAAATTGAGTATTTATATCGCAGTAAAAACTATATATTATTATTGGATAATATGAGCCAGCTATCAATATAGATATTCCAATATAATCAAATTTCTTATATAAACTATGTGCCTTTTCATTTATGCAATTATAACAGTGATAGAATGAACTAAATGCTAAACAAATGAATGCTGAGAATAGAAATATGAATATTGGATATTTTGGTATTTTCTATTGATAATATATTGTAGAATAATTATACGAAATTTATGGGAGTATGAATTGGCTTTGAAAATGATTGACTGAGTTCATCTTTGACATATTCTTCTAAATCAGTTTTTAATATATCATGTGATATATTCATAAGTTCAGTATTGTTTAGGTGTAAATATTGTGGGAATAAATACCTGATTGTACTGAAATCAGCTTCATTAAGCTCTTCTGGTGATTTAACACATTTATAATATATTTTGGATATGGATTTATCTAAATCAAAGTGTATTGACTGTGATAATATCTCTGGTTTAATAATTATTGCCATCATTGAAAAATCGTGATGTCCTTTAGAAATCAATGTTGGTCCCATAAAACTATGTGGTACATAATCTTTAGATTCAATATTTTCAACATTTAGAAAATAACAATGTAAAGCACATATGAAAACCACAATGACACCAATTACATGACTCCAGATATTGATTGATTCATTACTGAGATGAATTAAACTACAATATAACTCTAATTAGATAAATACCTCCAGATACAGTCTTTGAACTGCAAACCTAATCTATAGCCTTTGAGTATATATTTATTAGTTCTTAGAAAAGAATATTCACCTACCAGATCATCCCAACTGCCGTTCCAGTTTATTTTCTTCTTTTCTTCTTTCATCAAAGAACAAAGGATCAATGTTTAATTTAGCATATTCATCATCCTTATATTTAATAAAAGTGATTTATTATATAAAAACATAATCTATTTTTACTGTCTTTTTTGAAATTTCAAATTACAAAAACAAATCTTCTTAAAAAGTAAAATGAAGTTAAAAATCCTTTTTTATTTGTCTTTTAATAATTATTAATATTAGTTACAGAAATCTAACACATTACTCCTTCGACATTACTCAACCAATGATACATATGAATGGAATTATCATAAAATATTAAAATTCCTACAACATCCAAAATATGTAATATTTGATGACTAGCTCCAAAATAATCGAATGTTCCCGGTGCAAATCTTTCAGGGAAATGGAATACATAAGCTATAGCACCTAAAAAGAAGGCTAATCCTCCTAATAACAACTTCATAGCAGCAAATTGGAAATTTTCACTATCAAATCCATATCTTAGTAATAAATGGGTAATTGGTACAAATGCGATTATTCCTATTGTTGCATAAGTGATTGAACGAAAAATATCACCAGCAACTGACAAGCCGTAGCTTGATAAAGTCAAACAAAGTGAGAAGATTGAGAGGAATGTAACTGGTACTAAATATAGTAATTGTATTTTAGTATCACAGTGAAAACCATATAATACCAACGGATAGTAACTGCCACAGATTAACACTGATATTCCTACTAAATCGAATGTTTTGAATCTTAAATCAGTTTCTTCATCTACACAGTTGAAAATATGATACATTGCGCTATTAAACATACAGAATAATGAGCAGAATAAATAAATGTAGATTGGCATCTTACTGACCTTCTATTACAGTTTATATAGATAAAATAGGAATATACAAAACTAATTGGAGTTTTATTTGGCTTGTAATACTGATGACTGATTTCATCTCGAATTAACTCGGATAATTCATAGTTCAAATCAGACTTTAATAAATCTGATATTTGCGAATCATTTAACTTTGAATATTGTGGAAAATAGCTTCTTATTGTTTCACAATCTTCTTTTGTTATATCAACTTCCATTGTATTCTTAGCCTTTTGATATACATTGATTAACGTGTTGTTAACATCTACATCAAAATTGGTTATACCTTCTGGATAGGTTAGAATTGCAACAATTGGTAAATCGTGATGGCCATTCACTAATAACTTGTCTCCAAGTCTGCTTATTGCTTGGTAATCCTTTGACTCCACTTTTTCTATTGGCATGGAATTACAGTGGATCATTAACATTACAACCACTATAAATCCCAAGAAATGGCTCCATATATTCACTGATTCATTGGTGAGGTGGACAAAACTAAGATTTTTTAAAATCATACTCATACCTAAAGAAACAGTCTTTCATTCGTAAGCCGATTCTATAACCACGAAGAAGATACTTATTGAAACGCAAAAATTCATATTCGCCGACCAAATCGTCCCAAGAAGCGTTCCAGTTAATAATCTTCTTTTCTTGCTTCATTGTTACTTTTTAAAAATCAACCCTGAAAACACACACGATTCGGCAAAAATAATTTTTTAAAACATAAAACAACCCATTTCAAACAAGATATATAGCTTTTAGTTCAAATGAGCTAATTTTTCTAAAGACATAGTCAAAGTTTTATAGAATGGAGTAACAGATGAGATTTTCAACTCTTCTCTTGGACTATTTACAAAATATAACAAAAAATAAAGATATACCAATGAGGATTATTAACAGTTGGTCCAATAGATGTACATTCTAAATGCTTGATTTTAGATTGGAATAATCCACACTCTAAACCAGCATGAATAGCATAAACTTTAGGATTATCACAATTATAGGCCAATTTCGTCTGTTCAACCACAATTTTAGTCAAAGCACATTCTGGTTCAGGTAACCATCCAGGATATGGAGCAATTCTTTCAGATAAAATAATTCCACTTAAATCACAAATGGATTTTATGTAATCATATAACCACTCCATTTGTGAGTTAGAACTTGATCTAGCTGAACTTACAAACGCCACTTCTTTTTCATTTGTGCTGATTATTGGTAATGCTAAAGATGTTTCAACTAATCCTTTTACATCAGGACTGAATCTGATTGGTCCAAAAGGATAAACATTTAAAAAATTAAATATTTTAATTGTATCAGTCAAACATATCACTATTTCATTATTATTTTCAACAATATTTTCATTTAAAAATGTCATATTTGGTTCAATAGTTGAATACTCCTCCTTTATAAAACTCCATTGTTTATTTAACATATTATCTATCTCATTCTCATATTCTGGTTTAAATGCAATTATCAAATCACATGTTGAAGGTATTGCATTATCAGCTTCTCCACAGTTCATTTTTACTAAGTATATTTTACTATTTAAATTCACTAGTATTCTTCCAAATACTTTAATTGCTGATAAGTGATCTTTGTTTATATCAACTCCAGTATGACCTCCTTGAAGATTCTTAATTGTTAGATGTTTATATTTTAAACCACTTATATTCTGTCTGTTGATTGGTAATGTCATATTTACTGTGAATCCACCGGCACATCCTATACATACAGATTTTTCTTCTTCTGAATCAATATTAATCATTAATTGACTTTTTATTACTCCTTCTTCTAAGGATTCAGCACCATACATACCTGTTTCTTCATCTCTTGTTATTAATACTTCTAATGGACCATGAGTTAATGATTTATCTTCTAATAAAGCCAAAGCAGCTCCTAAGCCAACACCATCATCTGCTCCTAAGGAAGTTCCTTTTGCTCTTACCCATTCACCATCAATATAGGGTGTAATTGGATCTTTTAAGAAATCTATTTTTACTCCTTCTGCTGCTGATGTTACCATATCCATATGACATTGCACACATACACTGGGTGCTTTTTCAAAACCTATTTATTTATAATATCATGAAACACAAATAAATACCTTTAGAAGCTGGTTTTCTGATAATAATATTGCCACCTGTGTCTTGATATGGTTCGTATCCCATAGCTTTAGTCCATTCCTTCAACGCGGTTTGAATTTTAACACTGTTTGCTCGAGATGATGGATCTAAGTTGGATCCTCTTGGAATCTGTGTGACGTTGAGGAAATGCTTCCATACCAACTTTGGCTCAGGTAATTTAGCAAGTAATTCTTTTAAATAAGGAGTTGACATGTTTTTATCAAAATAGATTTTAAGGCTCGGTTGAAAGCTTGCCATATTTCGTTATTTTTTAATTCGTTAAATAACACCAAAATACTATAATAATGTCTACTACTGGTATATACTTGCTTAATTATGTTTAACTAATAGCATCTGGTGCAAATTTATCTCCATACATGAATAAATCCGTATTGTCATTTGTTGTTATTCTTTTTATAGGGAGGTGATCCATCAATAAAGATATACAGTATGGCTTAATTAGATTATAATGTTTAGAAGCTCCTGCTAACCGTGCTTATGATCAAGATCCCCAAAGCCTTGCTCGTTCTGTAGAAGCAGTACATAAACCAGTTTCAGAGTATAACTATTATTAATTATCTTTTAGGCAATACACTGGAAACGAACTTTTCAACGATGCTATAACTCAATGTTACAAATTATGGGCAGAATTAGCTATCCCAGTCAAAGATACCAACTTATTCGTAGAATCATACTGTAAAGAATTCACTCCATTCAACTGGTATGTTATTCAACATCAATTACAATTATTAAAACAACATAAGATAGCAACCAAATCAATCATTAAATTAATTGCCAGAAGAGGAAAGTTATATAATGAAGTTATTGATACAATACCAACATTCCAACAAAGCGATAATGATGGAAAAAGAGGAGTATATATATATATATTTAATTATTAACCGTTTTTATTGTTTTTTCTAGAAATTTTTAGATTTATTAGAAAAGTACCGTTTCACTACATTGAGTATAATCGAAGCAATAGTGACATGGAGAGAACAGTTATGGAGACCATTACCCTTCTATTACAAAAATAAAAACTATTTATTTACATTAATCCAAGAATCAGAATACTTTAGAAATGCTCCAAGTAAAAAATTATTCAGAAAATTACATACATCCTTTTTAAATTATGAATTATTAATTCCGAAGATCCAATCAAGATACATGGGAATCCCTGAAGAAATGATGCCAAGATACGAATCAGGAGTTAAAGTATTAGAATTAGAAGGACAATTACAAGAATATTTAAGAAAAGAATCATTAACAAATGCTAGAGAAGGTATTTATTTACCCATATTGAAATGGAAGCCATATTGCAAGCCAGAGACTGATCCAACAATGGGAGAGAATAGAATTCCACAGTTAAATAGATCAACATCACCAGCAAGAACTCCAGCACAAAAGATTGAATTAGTAAAGCTTGAAAAACATTTACCACCTGAGAATAGCAGATATTATATTACCGTTTATGAAGTTGTTGAGATCCCTGATAGACATAGTATTTTAATTCAAGCTTACAGTGCTCTTGACTCCATCATTTTAAGATTTAACCAACCATTAGATATATCACCAGAAACTACATTTAAAGATTCAAATGAAAGAGATAACTTCGTCAATAATCTCATTAATGGTTTATATGTAAACGACACAGAAGGAACCATTCAATTAGCTTCTCATTACCCATAAGCAGTTTATCATGTTATTTTTTAATATATTATTATTCTATTATTAATATCCATTATATTTTTACGAGGTTTAAATGATTGCTTATGTGTGAAAAATAGAAAAACCGCAAATCAATCACTTTTTTAAATTTTCGCGCCTAAATTACACATTTAGCATTTTCTTCTCTTAGAATGGCATTAGACAATTCCCTCATCCTTCTTGTATTTTATTTTTGTTATCTCTATTGGAATATAGTCAATATCAGATTATCTGCCACCAGATGATCTCTATAACTGTAAATTAGTTTCATCCTAGTAGAAATTTTGATTCACATCATTTATTTAGCTGGAAAAAGACATTTCTTCACGAGCAAATATGGAAAGAACGATTTCTCAAAGAATTTGATGCTTCCAAGAAGATAAAGAATATGGGGTACTTATATATATTGAATACATCGTTAATATTTCTTGCAGATGGTATTACAATTATCGTCTCTTCAGCTCAACCCCCTTTATTAGAAATCAGGAAGAATTATTAATATTTAGCGAGTACTATATATAAATCTTAATTTAATCTTTTCTAATAACAGCAACATAATATCAAAACCACCTCAAAATAACTGTTTATTACCAAATGGAGTTTGTAAATTTGGCAATATCAAGATCATCAGTGATGTATCCTGTTTTATATAATTTATATGATTATTAGGTTTCTTCTTCTTACTGTTACATCACTCAAAAGAATGGGATTATTATAGAATTAGCATTTTCAAGTAATGGTTGGTTTAGGTACAAATGTAAAACATCAGAAGATACTTGTATATACAGTAGTGCAACGAAAACAGCGCAAAAGCTACATCCTATCCCTTCTACACTAAATTTACCAGAATACGATATGTGTGTATTAAACAAGATTGAAACATTTCAATGGGGTAAATGGGTAATATATATGAAAGAAAACTGTTTTTTAGTGTTTAATATCGATAATCCAACTCAATTAATAGTTTTATCTAAATATCAAAATGGCTTTATATTTTACCCAGCCAAAACAACTTATAGAAATAATGGAACTTATTTTTACCCTAATGAATTGAAGCAGAATATATTTTATGGTATAAATTTAGATAATTTGAACATTGATGATTTTTGTTGTATTAAATCCAGTCTTCCTGTATTATATATTATATTTTATTTTATTATACATATATAGAATAAATTGAAAAGAAAATACTGTTGTATTATTTAAAAATTTATGGTGATTTATTTTTGATGTTTTATATTTTATACATATTTTATTTTATTCTCTGTTTGTTTATTTTAAATGAGTTTGAAATAAAAAGTTCAGTAATTAGCGGATATTGAATAATTCTTTTGATAATTCTTTCTTTTCTTCTTCTGTTTTTCCATTAAGTTCTATTACTCCAATAGTTACAAATGTTCCTAAAAATGAATTTATTCTAATTTTTCTATATTCTCTTTTACTGTTATTAAATTCTTCAAACAAAAAAAGAAAATATATCAAAAATTGATAAAAAAAACATGCTTTTTTAGAGTTTCTTCAAATACTCATTAAAATCATTTATCACTTTTCCTTTCAGTCCTTCTTCAAATCCTTCACTTTTCACAACATCATTCCACATTTTAATCCTTTCTACCACATCATTACTCTTCTTATCAATCTTTGTAGCATTCTTCAAATACTTCAAACATAATAAATACTTCTTTCTCTTCATATTCACATCAAACTCCATCAAATCTCTCTCCAAATTTGAATTTAAATTTTCCAGACTGTCCAACAACTTTTTAGCTTCATCTAATGGTTTATCAACTGATGCTAATATCAATCCTTTTGGATCTTTATCAGAAGGATATTCTATTCCATCTTCTTCTTTTTTATTCTTTTTCTTTCTTTCTTCTTCTCTTTTTCTCTCTTTTTCTCGTTTTCTTTCTTCACGTTTTTGTTTTTCTTTATATGCTTTCAATTCCTCTTTGGTCATTTCCTCTGGACGTTTTTCTACTTCTTTTTTTACTGGACTATTTAATAACAATTATAATAAATAAATATACTTTTCATTCAATGAAAGATAACATTTACAACATCCAATTACTGCTTTAATATAATAAGGATTGTTGTAAGTCTCATCTAATAATTTACACATCTATATTAATAAATAAATAAAGAAATAATAATATATATATATATATATATATATACCTGTTTAAATGTTGAAATATTCGTCTTTCTAACACAATAAGCAAAGAAATCAAATTGATCATCAATAAAAGTATTAAAATGATCAATTATTGAGTGATACTTCTTTAATGCCATTGGAATATTATTCAATCTGAAATAGGCATTACCACATTCATATTCAAACCATATCACTTGCATTGTGTATAAATCCACATTGATATCAACATCCTTCTTTGTAAATAAACCAATCAATTCTGTTGCTTTTTCTATATTGTTACATCTGAGGTAATATTTAACAGTTTTGTTGTTTAAGAATCGATCAGATAGTTCAAATTCTCGGAATACATTCATTAATTCAGCAGCTTCTTCTAATTTATCTATTTAAAATAGTAATAATTAATAAAAAAAAAGTTATATATATATATAATATACTTTGATGCTTCAATATTCTTGCTTTATACATTCCTATATCTGTATATTTACCATCAATTAATAATCCTTTGTCCAGTATACTAATTGCTTCATCATATTGATGTTGATAATCCAAACACTATAAAATATAATATAATATATATAATATACATTGGCTTGTAATATATAAGTAGCTAATACACTATCTTGTTCTAATTCATTATCATTATCATTTGGCAATTTCTTTGTGGATGTTACAATCTCATAATATGATTTAATTTCTTCTAATATGATTTTACCTTTTTCTTCATTGAGTTTAATTATAGGACGAAGTTCTGTGAATAAAGCTGGTGTTGCTCTTCTATTGAATATAATTAATATATAATTAACATATATATATGAATATACTTTATTCCCCATTGTAAATATTTCTCTAAATATTGTTTAAATTCACTGATAGGTGATAAGATCATACAGAATCGAAGATTTTGAATATTTTTCTCATTCATTTTGTAAAGATTATCATAACTTGGATATAATGTATTTCTCTGTTCATCAGTCATTTTACTCTTATTTAAACAAGCTAATTCATTCTTTTTCAAATCCAAAAAACTATTCGTTTTCAACAAACTCATTTGAAAACCATTATGATAAACGTAATTATTTGGATTGTCTAATAATAAATGTGAATAACATGCTAATGCATGATCATAATCTCTATTCTTAAGATATAATACACCTAATCGGTTTTCACACTCAGTTTTATGAAAGATTCTAGATTCATTATCATTCAACAAAGTTATAGCGTCATCTATCTTTCCTAATTCCTCTAATAGTTCTGCTTTATATAATAACATTTGACTTTCTTCATAAGATGGCTCTTTATGAAATTCACCAATATCTTGCATTGACTTGTTATATCCATCAATAATCTATATAATATTAATAAATAATAAATACATCAATTGCTTTCTGGTTATTTCCATTCAAATGATTAGCAAATACGAATGAATACCAATTCATTCTTCCACCATCTTTACTCAATAATAATCTTCTTGTTTCTAAGAATCCTGCAATATCTCTCACTTGTAATTGTAATAATGCTAAATCTCTCAATATATTACGATTATCTGCATCAAATCTTAATGCACTGTTGTAACATTTAATTGCTTCACTATACTTCTTATCTTCACGGTATAATAAACCATAAATATGCCAACTGATATGAGACTTTAAATTGTTTCTCACTCCTTGCTTTACTAAGGCATAAGCTTCTTCTTTTCTTTTTAATCCGTTTAATAAAATACCTTTTACTGCTAATGATTCTATAATATTTTTAAAAATCTATTAAATTCATAATAATACCTCCATGTTCTGGATAATGCTCTAATACTGATTCTATGGCTTTAATTCCTCTTTTGAAGGATCTTTCTTCATAACATTGCTATGAATCAATACATTACAATAACTAAATATACAATTGCTTGACGAAATGCAGCTGCATACTTTGTAGGCAATTCTGTAGGGTTTGAATTTGACATTTTACTCATTCTATTAATCATATTCATAAATATTGATAAATACTTTTTTCTTCTTTAATACAACAAACAGTTGCTAGAAAAATTGAAAATTCGATTTGAATGAAAAATTGTATTTGCAAGCCAAGCTTTTTTAGAATTACATTTTCTTTTTTTCTCATCATTTATGTTGTATTTTGTTGGTTTAGGATTGGGAGATGAAAGAGATATTACAGTGAAAGGTTTAGAAGCTGTCAAATCGTGTGATAAAATATTTTTAGAGGGATATACATCAATTCTATGTGTTGGCAAAGAAAATTTAGTATTTTTGTTATAGTTTATAGTTAATAGGAAAAGTTTTATAACCATGAAATCATTATAGCTGATAGAGATATGGTAGAATCTCACGCTGAGGAGATATTAAACCCAGCAGTAGATAAGAAAGTAGCATTTTTGGTAGTTGGTGATCCATTTGGTGCAACAACCCACTCTGATTTGTATATTCGTGCTAAAGAGAAAGGGATAGAAGTTGAAGTAATCCATAATGCAAGTATAATGAATGCAGTTGGTTGTTGCGGATTACAACTATACAGATTCGGTCATACAATATCAGTTCCATTTTTCACAGATACTTGGAAACCAAATGGTTTTTATGATTCAATAAAATCTAATATGGATCAAGATTTACATACATTAGTTTTATTAGATATAAAAGTAAAAGAACCTGATTTTAAAGCAATGATGAGAGGAATAACGAAATTTGAACCTCCTCGATTTATGACAGTGAATCAATGTTTAGAACAATTATTAGAAATAGAAGAAACAAAGAAAGAAGGTGTTTTATCGAAAGATTTGAAAGTAGTGGGATTAGCTCGAATTGGTCAATCTGATCAAAGAATTGGTTATGGAAGAATAGAAGATTTAATAAAATATGATTTTGGCAAACCATTACACTGTGTGATTATTCCTTCAAAATTACATGATATGGAAGAAGAAATGCTTAATTTATTTAAAGTGTAATTTTGTTATTTAAAGTGTATTATATTTTGAACTTTGTTATTTTCTGAATAGAAATATTTTATTATTTCTTTATAACTACTAATTAAGGAGATGTTAATATCTATTATTAATTCAGAAATAAAGGCATTTTTCTTCTTCTTCCATCTGCGTTAATGATAATGGATATTGTTCTGGTTGAATTACCTTTGGATTTGCTTAATAAAACCACATTTTGATGTTGTGAAATTCTTGAATTTGATTTTGTTGATTTCTGCTTTATTTCTTGTCACTTTCAATTCTCTGTTATTTAATAAAGTATCTCTACTTTTGATTTGTTCATTGGCAATCTTAGCATTTAATTCTGTAATTACTTTGTCTTGATGACTTTCTGTATCTGCTAATATACTATCATATTCACTTTGTAAATTACTTCTAAATCTGCTATATATATAAATTCTTCCATTTCCTTCTTTATTCCTTTATTTGCATTTTTCTCAGAAAGCTTGTCAAAAAGCTTGAAAATTGAAATGATTGTAACTATACGTTTCATTTGATTATTAAAACATTTGAAGAGTATAGTTATTGCATTTCTTTTATTTTGATGAGTTTTAACTATGGAATAAGTTATTCTGATATCAACAAGTTGAAGTTGGAAAGAGTTAACAATATTGTAGGAGGAGTGTATTATTTTAAGTATTGTCCTTCTTCTGATGATTCTACTGATAAATCTACTGATGATTTTATGATCTTAGTAAGAGGTTGTTACGTAAACATTTATAACGATATTAAAGGTGTAATTAAAAAGAATCAAAATAAATGCAAGAACCAAGGTGAAGGGAAGAAAGGTGAAGCCAAGAAAGAAGGTGAAGGTAAAGAATTTCAGAATTGCTTTTTAATTTATGGCAATAGAAAATTGGGAAAGACTACATTATGCTGTTTTTTGGCTTATTGTCTTAATAATGACAGTTATTTTGATGAATATAACATATTAGTGTTTGGCGAGAAAGAGACAGAAAAATATTATTATAGATTATCAAATACTCATAAATTCCTTACAAGAAATAAAGAAATACCTGATTTAAAGGGTAAAACAATAGTTATATGCGATAATGAAGTGATCCATGAAGATGATTTCAGTGATGATAATATAATAATCATGCTTAGTGCTCCAAAAGCAGATAAATATAAAATCATGGCAAATAAGAGATGTCCCATTCAATACTACATACCTCAGTTCACTAGAGAAGAATTAGAGATGATAATTAATCGAAGTAAAATAAGTAATAATAGTAAAGAAATAAGAATCAAAAATGCACTTGTGTATGGCAATTTTATAGTCGGTTATTCGTCAGAAAGAATAGGTGACTATTTTGGTAATAGTATTACAGAATCTACTAAGAAATTACCATTATATATTCCACCTGATTATGAAGATAAATTATTTGTATATGATACAAATGAATTTAATATAATACCTGACACATTGAGATATATATCAAAAGAAATGGAAAAATACATATTAAGTCATTATTTTTTTGATAGTAAGGATTATAAATTATTATATGAAGTATTTGAAGGTGATATAATGAATAATAAAGATCCACTGATATTTGAAAGAATGTGTCACATTATATTCGAAGATAATGGTTATTATAAGACAAATAGTAAAGAATCTCCAGTTAATCTACCTGAATATAGATTAACTTATATCGACATGGATAGATTTATTGATTATCTTAATGAGGATGAGAATAATAGAATTGGTAAGTGTAGAATTAACAACTATAGAGTTACTTATGTAGAACTTGAAACTGGTGTTATATATATTATAAATGACAATTATTCATTAGATATAAAAAAAGGAATAGTAAAAGACTGTGAAATAACAGTTAACGGTGTAACAAAGAGTTATACTAGAATTAAAGATTGTGTAATTACCGGATTAACAATACCAAATGCAAAGATAGAAGGTGATAGAATTAGTGGATTAATAGAAGATGGTTTTATTTCTGATGGATTTATATTTGATGGTATTTATGTGGATTTTGGAAGAATAATTAATTTTCCAGCAATAGATTCATGTATTATTAACAAATATAGTATTACTGGATTACAAATGACAATTTCTAATAATCATCCAACTAAGAATACTGTGATAGCATTTCTAAATGTATTTATTATAATTATTATTGTATAGATGTTATATAGCTATCATAAATCATATATAATCAGTAATTTGAAAAGACTAAATGAATATATGAGTAATAATGAAAATGATAAAGAAATTCTTGCAAATGCGTTATATGATAATGGATATATCCCAGAGAAAAAAAAGAAAGAGATAATAAATAGTATGGATAGATCAAAGAGAATAATTTGTGAGAGTTATGTATATAATTAATATTTTTATATATAATTATATAGTTTTTGATAAATGAACTTTATTATAGAGGGTATAATGTCATAGTTCAAATGTATGGTGATTATAAAAAGAAATATTTAGATACTAGTGAGAAGAAAACTTTTACAAAAATAACAAATAATGATGTAGAATTAGAAGGGAAAAAGAAAGAATTAGAAGAAAGTATATATAGTTTAATAAAAAGAAAAAGCGAATCAGGAATTGATTCAAACAAAACAAAGAAAAGAAAACATGAAAATGATAATTCATTAAATGGTAGTGATTCATCAAATGAATTATTAGAAGAAAATAAAACATTAGAAACTACTAATATACCAAAGAAAAGAAAACATGAAAATGATAATTCATTAAATGGTAGTGATTCATCAAATGAATTATTAGAAGAAAATAAAACATTAGCATCTGAAATTTCGAAATTAGAAAATAAATTGCAAGAAGTAGTTGAACAAATAGAAATATTAGAACTTGAAAAGAAAAATGATGCAGTTGAAGTTGTCATAAAAGATGAACAAATATTACATGACTTAGAAGATTATTTGATTGATGTAATATATAATGATAAGAAGAATGATGAAGATAAAAAAGCTATGAAGAATGATATTATTGCTGTATATTGTTGTATTATTAATATTATTATAGTCAATTAAAGAAGAAATCAATTCAAGTATTAATAATGAAGTTATTATAGATCAATTGGATAAATGTAATCCAATATTCAATATTGTATTTGTTGCATACAATCAGAATAAAGTAACATCATCACTTGAAGAAGGTGATACTGGTTTTGGACATTATGGAGTATTCCAAAATAAAATAGTAGAAGAAATGAATAAAACTTACAAATGGGATGAAATGAAATCAACTGGTAGAGGAAATGAAAAAAAGAATAAATCACAAAAATTAATAATGTCAATAAAATCTAAAAGATTAAGATTTTCAACTTATAATATGAATTCTGATGAATTAAATAAATATTTAATAGATCAAAAGAATTCAGAAACATTACATCAAAAGAATGAAGAAAAATTACATATAGTTATTAGTGATAATAAATCTATAGATTTAGAAGTTACAGGGTATTCAAATCTTTCAATAAATATAATACGTTATGAAGTTGAAGAAGAAAAGATAAAACATGATTATAGAATATGTGAAACGATAATAAAGAAAGCAAAAGAAGAACCTGTAATTGAAGATCATTCCAATGAATCTCTAGTTGAAAAGAAATCAAGAATTATTGGAGAATGGGAAAAACTAAAAGAGAAGTTAGTATTTGATGAAAAGAATCTAGCAGTAGAAAAATTAAATACATTTCAAAAAGACTTTGAACATAATACAATTACTGAAGAAAAGATTGACGAAACAGATAAAAATAGAATAAATAATACAGAATCATTTTTAGATCTTATAAAGAGTAATTTAAATGCTCATAGTAAAAATCGAGAAAGTATATATATATATATTAATTATATAAATAATAGTTACAAACTCTTTATGTAAAATATTTGGAGATTCAAGTCCAGAATACAATGATAGTGATAGAACTATAAAAATTTATTGTGATATATATCAATATCCTAATAGAATAGTATATGTTAGAGATGTTTATAAAGATATATGGAATGAATTGAAATATTTAATATATTGTTATAAACAGTATAAAGAAAAAGTAATAGAAAATATTAAATCACTTTGTGTTACACTGAATGATGAAAAAGCTGAAGAGATAAATGATGATTACGCAAAACATCTTCTTAACTATTTTGAACAATGCCAAATATATGACAATCCTACGAGAGTTTTGTTGAGAGGAAATCCAGGTTGTGGAAAAACTTCGTTTGTTATCTATATATTAAATAGAATTATAGAATTAAATGAAATATTGAAAGGCAATAAGATTACTGTATGTGTTCTTAAAGCAAAAACAAAAGATGATAAAATAGTTTGTGATAAATACTATTTAGAGAGAAAAAAAATAGAATGTGATAGTGAAAGAAAATTCTTTGATATTGTGATATGTGATTCTTATGATGTTCAAGATAATGATCCTAAAGGTAATATATACTTATATGTTACTTCACCAGATGATAAAAATTATAAATCATTAACAGAAAATACTGATGCTTATCATAGAAAATATTACTTTATGGATGTATTTAGTAAAGATGAAATTGAAGAATGGGAAGAAAAATGTTTACCTCCTGATTTGGTAAATATAGCAAAAGAGTTTAATAGTAGATATGGAAATGTTCCAAGACATATCTATTATGCATCAATTTATAAAGAATGTTATGATGAAAATTATTGGGATAAATTATATTCAAAAGGTATAAAAAGAATCGTTGGTAAACTTGGTTATATGAAATTTATAAGGACATATTTATATCCATCTGAATCAAATGAAAATAAAGATAAAATATCCAATAGAACAACCACATTTGATAGTACATTATCTCATTATATAGTGAAGTATTCTATTCCATTTAAAGATCCCAAAACCAAATGTTATGATAGAATTAATGAACATGAAATGGAATTTATATCAGATGAAGTATTTGATTATATTTATGATTGTGTGAAGCATAGAGCAGGAGAAGATGATATTAAGGAAATTGATGAAAAATTTAAAAGAGTTTATGAGGAAGGAAATACTTCCCAGTTATTTAAATTATTGTTTCAAGAATTAGTTTGGTACAATTGTTTATATCATGGTGATAAATTGAAATTAGGAAATAATACATTAGTTGAAGAGATAAATGAAATTGAATTAAAACCGTTTATATATATGTTTGATGGAGATATCTATTGTAGTAATGATAATAAATACTGTTTGGTTCATTTAGCAACTCTAGAGAAAAGAGAAATGATTTACTTATTAAATAATTGTTTTATACATGTAATAAATGATCAGCGAGAAGTATTGGATTGTGATGATCAAATAAAGGAATGTATATGTGGATTGCAAGAAAGAATGTGTTTTAAAAGAATGTATTATATTACAGTATCCAATGATAAATCACCTGAATCATCACCTTTTATATCAAAAGTATTAGTTTCACATTATATAGGTGATAGACAGTTTAAAAATGCAAAAATTACATATTGTAAATCAATACTTAAAGATTCAGTATATGGAAGTGATTTCAAAATTGAAGAATCAGGAGATGTAATTATAACAATTGATTTACAAAAGAATAGTAATACGCATAATAAAAAGAAAGATAGAATAATCAATGAAAGAATATTATCATATTATAATTATCTTCCAACACTACCACAACAACCAAAATTACAGCCAATTGATGAAAACAATATCTACTATGAAACTTCTATTCCTAATGTGGGTGATACATGTGGTTTAGTAAATGAAGGTAGCACTTGCTATATGAACTCAATATTACAATGCTTAGTTCATATCAAACCATTAAGAGATTATGTAATAGAATTGGAAGTAAATGATGATAATAATGAAATGAAAAACACATTTGTTAAATTATTAAAAGATTTATGGACTAATGATAAGAATAATACAGTAATAAACCCATTAGAAATAAAATCAGCCATAACATGTAATAGTAATTTTGAAGTTGATAAACAACAAGATGCACATGAATTTTTAATATTGCTATTGAAATTATTAGAATATAGTTTTGGCATTTCAACTAATAATTCTAATGTAATTAGTGAAGTATTTGAAGTGGAAATGTTGAATAGAATTTCTTGTCTTACATGTGGTGAATTGATAGAAAATGAGAGTTTTAAAAATTTTGGTATATCAGTTCCTGTACCTAAAAGAAGAATTGGTGAAAATGTTTCAAGTGTTGAGTTAGAAAATTGTTTGTTATTATACTCTTATAGTTTTGTTGATAGATGTTGCTGTAATTGCGATCGTACACTACCATCAATTCATATCACACTATTAAGTAAATTCCCCAAAATATTAATCATTCAGTTAAATCTAACTGATAAATCAAAGAGTGTGAATAGATCTGATGAATTATCCATAACAAATGAAAGTATATTATATATATTCATGAATTACATTTTGAATAGGAGGAGAAAGAAGAATATATGATTTAATTGGTATGACAAGTCATTGGGGTAGTATGGAATCTGGTCATTATATTGCAAAATGCAAATCTCCTGATGAAAATAAATGGTATATATTCAATGATGATAAAGTAATGAATGAATGTAATATGAATGATTTATATTATTCTCATTTTATTCCATATGTATTGTTCTATCAGTTGAGTGAAGAAAAAGATGTTGAAGATAGAATAATAGAAGAAGAAGAAGAAAGAGAGAAATTTCGAAAAGAACAATTAAAAATAGTTCATGAATATTATAAAAAAAGAAAATATCTAGTTGGTCCTTCATTATTTGAAGATATGAAACAATATATATCTGATCCACAAATCGATGATGATGGTTTATTATATTTCCCATTCTTATTGTTATATCCTGAATATAGTCAGATTGATTTCATTCAAAGAGTATGTGAAAATGATGAATTAATAAAACACCTTGAAGTTGCATTACCTGATAATAAATATCCTTCAGCTCCTTGGGATGTTTGTAATGTTTATCATATTAGTAATATTGAAGTGTTTATAATGGAATATTATACAAAACCTTATTCAATGGCTGAACCAGGTGAAAATGAAGAAAAATTGCGTAATCATTTTATGAAACAACATTGGGTTAGAATAAATCCAAAATGTCAAATAAAAGAAGTATTAGAATATAATAAATACACTATTCCTGGAATTCCAATAATTCATATAATTGCAAAGAAATGTAATTATTATAAGTCATTCATTGAAAAGAATAAAGACATATTGGAATATGATAATAAAGAGAAGAAGACTCGATTATTGAAAAGGTGTGGAAATTCAAGTTGTAAAAGAATGGAAGAATTAAATGAAAAGTTTAAGAAATGTAGTAAATGTAAAGAAATGTATTATTGTAGTAGAGATTGTCAAGCGAATGATTGGAAAAATCATAAAAAAACATGTGGTAAAAATAAGAAATAATAATTGCTGTTATTGTATTGTTTTTAAATTTCGATAATTTTGATTTTAATAACAATTCATCTTGCACTACAAACACAGATACTACACGTGATGGTGGTTTTGATTATGATATTAATACTTTTATACTAAAGTTATAATGAATTGTTTTGAACGAGGATCTAACATAACACAAAGAAGAGGAATATCACTATCTCTTGTCATAACTTCTAACCTGTCGACCATATATTTCTTTATCGTTTCTGCATACTCTTTGATCTTCATAGGATAATCATCTGTGTTAAGTTCGTATATAGCTTTCTTATAATGCAGGATTGCCATACCCATTGTTATTGATCTATTTTCTAGTGTTATGGTTAATTGGTATAGAGGTTTTAGAATTTCTTTCATTTTTTCAAGAATAACATAAGCTAAATTTCCAGACTTCGGAATATATTTAATAAGTGCATCTTCTTTTGTTTTTTCCTCATTTATTACTCCAATTAATTTACTTTGCTTATACTTTTCTAGATTATCTGAGTATTCTTTTGATTTCATTTCCTTATAATCAATTAGAATCTGTCTATTCTCATATATCTTATTCAACAAGAGAAACATACTATTCCATCTTGTTGTTGTGAGTGTAGGAACTACTACATTAACTTTGTTCATATTGCAACAGTTTTAATTGTTGCGCTAATTCAGTAAATATTTTAAAATACTTTTCAATAATCCAATCCTTAATCATAGCAGAATTTATACATAGCTGTAGAGTATGATTCAATCATCTTATGTTACTGCCACAAAAATCTCGTATAGCTTTCACGATGTTATTAGCATTATCTGATGTTATACTGGTGATGTTAAAACCATATTTATCTCTTATAAAACAAATATTTGCATTATTAACAAGCCAAAATGTTTGTCATATTTTCTTTCAAAATTTTAATATCATTTTAAAACTTATATTAAATATATAAAGTAATAATATTACTCATTACAAAGTATAAAATCAAATTACAAGAACAGTAAATACTAATCGGATGTTGGTTAATTCGGTATTTTATAGAATGATATATACTACAAAAGAGGTAAGCTAATATTTACTAGAAAATTTCAAAACCTATGACAGATAGGTTTTACCGAAAGGTCATGACCTATTTATACAACCCTGAAAGTTATCATACAAATAATTAATAATATATTGTGGTATATTATTATATACTGTTACTTTGAGATTTTATAAAAATATCGAATTTTATATTATATATTTATAAAGATGAACAATATTGTATTCCATTCATATAAATGAAATGAATGTAATTCACTATTGATTACATATATTGATGAGATTGTATTAACTTAATTCACTATTTGCTGTTGATAGTGTTGTGCGCCGTTGAGCCGATTTCATCATACAATGACTTTTAAAACAAACTAATATCATTTTTATCTTAGTTATAGAGAGTAAAAATGATATATATATAACTTGTGCCGATATCACCTATTACGTCAACATATGTAACATTATTATATATTCGATTACTACTACTTATATGTACTGTAAATATGAAAAATTTTACCCCTAAATTTGTTCAAAATTTGATTATCTCTATAAATAAATAATTCAATGTAAATTTAACTACTAAATTTTAATAAATAACTTCAGATCTTTGTATAGAGATAAAAAAATTGTACTAGATCTTTGTATAAAGGAATCTTATTTAACTCCAAATAATTATCTTCCAGTGATTCATACTTTTTCTTGTTATTTTTCATTTAATCTATAAGTTGAATTCATTTTATTCATCTTCTACCTTTCCATTTGATCTTTAATTTATCAATGAAAGGATTTTGATATGTTTTAAATAACTACCTTTATCATACCATTGATCCATTGATGTTTGCTTTGATAATAACTTTTGAAACAAATAAGCATTATTGACTGTTTTAAATTGTAAGTCATTTTTATATTTCTCAATGTTTTTTAATATGGGGTTATACTCATTTAAATTAAAAGGATCTTAAGCCACATCGAGTAAAAAAAAGAAGAAGAGGACGAAGAAGAAGGTACAGAGGAGGAAATTGGTTAAAAGGAAAAGGTATTTTAAGCGGAATAGCAAAGTTAATACCATATGCTGGCAATGCTATTTCTCATGTTATTGAGAAACAAGGATATGGCAGAAGAAGAAGAAGAAGACGTTGCAGAGTAAGAGGAGGATCTTTTAAAGGAAGTGATCCTATTTCATATGGTCATCCAAGAAAAGGAAAAGGTTTAGGTGATACTATTAAAAAGATAGGAAAATACATGCATGATCATAAAGTATTAAGTAATGGAATTAAGATAGCTAATTCAGTCTTAAAGCCTTGGAGTACAGTTGCTAATATAGCATCTAAATCTTTAAGCAAAGTAGGTTTAGGTATAAGAAGAAGAAGAAGAAGAGGATGATCAAGGAGAAGAAGAACTAGACGCATAAGATAATTCCATTAAAATATTTCATTTTCTTTTTTCTTTTGTTTTGTGTATGTATCATATTAAAATAATAAATAACTTATCTGTAGAACCTTTGGAAAAACCAAAGAAAAGAAAGAAGCCATCGAAGAGTGTTTTAGGTTATGAGTACTTTGAGGAACCTTTCAGCAATATATTTATTGTAGCAAAAAAGAAATCAGGTAAGACAACTTTAATCTATAACATTTTGAAAAACATCTTATCCTCTGAGGAAGAACAAAAGGTATTCTTTTTTGTAAGTACATTGGACAATGATATTATATATGAAAAGATATTTCAGTTGTTAAAGTATAATGGTATATACTATGAAAAATATGATTCTTTAATAAATGAAGAAGAAGGATATAACAATTTACAAAAGGTGATGAAGGATTTGGATCCTGTGGATAAGAGTAATATGACCTATCCTGAAAATATTTTTATATTTGATGATATTTCCTCTGAATTAAAGATGCCTATTATTAATACAATTACTAAACACAATAGGCATTATAAGTCCAAAACAATATTTAGTTCTCAGTATATAACTGATTTATCTCCTCAAGCCAGATTACAAATTGATTACTGTTTAGTCTTTAAAGGTTTAACTGAAGATAATTTAAGGAGTTTATAAGAATCCTTGGAGTTATGGCCAGATTCTTTTGAGGATTTTAAGAAAGTGTATAATGCAGTAGTTAATTCATCTCCTTATGCTTTCCTCTATATAGATAGAGCTAAATCCGAATTCAGGATAAATTTTGATAAAGTATTGGAAGAAAAATAACTTTTAATTCATTTACATTTTTCTTTGTAATGTTGGGTAATAACATAAATAACATTCAAAAAATAATCGAAACAATTAGAGAGGAAGTGCAAGATGCTGCAGAAGATATCCTTATTAATATGCCTGATATTCAAACATTGGCTAGCAAGGAGGATATTAAAGATGTTGCTAAAAAAACAGATCTCAATGCTGCTGTTAATGGTATATTAACAATTTACGAGAATGTACTATTTACTAAATTAAAAGTAGGATTTCCTTGGAAACTTGGTACTCAATTTATTACTATAGATATGGTAATTATTAAAGGTAATAATATGGTAGGAGAAAAAATGTTTCCTATACAATTAGATTTTTATAATAATTATATTATGATGACAATATTAGCAGATCAATATGTATCTTTTCAATCTACAGATTTTGATAGTATTGATTTTTACATGTATAATAATCCACAAATGTCATGGCAAATACCTAATGATTTATATAAAAGTAAATTTGATTCTTATTTTCAGTATATCAAAAACGATTAGTATTTACTTTAACAGTTGTAGAAAACGATACTAAAAATGTTAAAGGAATTTACTTCTCTGAAAAACCTCAATATAACGGCGTTGTAAATCATAAAGATTTTAGTTTTAAGGGTATGCCATATTGTAAACCTTTTAATATCCCAAGGCAATCTCAAATTTTAAAAACAGGAAATACTTATTATGGAGATAATTTTTAAGTAATATTTCTTATTATGAGTTTTATTTATTGGGAAAACAAAAAAGCATAAAAATATAAACTACGTGAGTATAAAGGATTAGGTCTACTTATCCTTCCTGATCTTGTCCTTCTAACTTTATTAACAAAATCAAGTGCAGCATTATTATCCTTATAATCTTGCACTGCTTGTTCTGCAGGATTAACAGGAACTGTTTCAGCAACAGGTTGTAATTGAGGTTTATCATTAACAACTACACCAGGAGGAACATAATCAAGATCTCTTGTATACTGTTGCATTTCCTTTCCTATTGTTCTGTAATACTGTTCATTCTGTTTAGCAAAGGATGGATGTGTATCTGATACATTTAGTAATTCAAACTCCTTAGATCTTTTGGTAGTTATTCTTCCTTCATCATCATATACATCAATATCATATGAAAAAGGATTTTTCCTCTTTATCGTATATACTTGATCACTATACCTATGAGATTTATCTAATTTTGATTTTGCTCTTTCTTTAACTCTTACTTTATCTCCAACATTAAACGGAGATCCTTTTTTGGCTTTAAGATTTCTATTATAATTCCTCGATTCATGGAGGAATTATATTGTAGACTCATATCATCATATACTTCATTTGGTGTATATCCTTTAATTCCTGAATGAGGAGTATTGTTGTAATCCTTTACAATCATTTGGATAAAATTATTTAAATCAGCTTGTGTTTTTATTAAATTCTTTTGATCATATGTGCTTCCTCTATAATAAATAAGATCCTTTATTGTTCTAACTGCTCTATCTAAAATACCCATGATATTATGCTCATCTGTATCTTTATAATGTATCTTTATTTTATACTTTTTACAGAAATTTTGAAATTCATTACTTATAAATACTCCTTCTCTATCACAAATGATAGAAGCAATGAAAATCATATATTCCTCCTCTCCCACTAAAATTCCTTTTACCCTATTCTGAAATACAAACTTTGTAAAAGCTTCTGCAAAAGCTAAACCACTTCTACTTGCTAAAGTATAAACCCATACTTTCCTCGATACAACATTAATAATAAATAAGGATGGAGGACCATCATTTCCTTGAAAGAATGCAAAATCAATCATAAAAGTACCTGGTACTTTAATAGTAGTATACCTTAATTTTTTAGGACGAACTCTTTTTGATGCTAACTGATATCTTGGAGAAGAATATACAAAAGTCTTAGCTTCATCTTCGCTATAACCATAGTGAGTGCAAATATTGATGAAATCTTTAGCAGATAAATAGTTGTATTGTAAATATAGTTCTGGTAAAGTCTTTTTTGGAATATCCATAGAAAAACAAAAATAAGAATATAGTAAGGAATTAATGATAATTATCTTTTTAATTACTTTTTATGCTTATGATCCTTCTTTATGGTTAATCCTCCTATGTTACTTCTCTTCACTACTGGAGGACTTAAGGACCTTTCTCTTTTTCTTTTAGGAGTACTAAACTTCTTTTCCTCTTTTTCCTCAACCTTATCCTTAACTTTTTCTTTAACATAATCCTCACTTACAATCATAATATCTCCATCAATGAATAAATTAACAAAGCATGTATTATTCTTGATGGTATATTTTAAAGCTACTACAGGAACAACAACATCCTTATCCTCCATAACAGTCCAATCCTCATATACTGTTTTATCATTTCCTACAAGATTATGTCTATCATCATTCTTCCAAATGAAGATCCTGTATAAATTGAGGACAACTTCAATACTATGCTCCAAATGTTTAGAGGTTTTCAAATAATCAGCTATATCATATAACCAAGAGGATTTTAACTTTATCCATTCACTAGCATCACAATCCTTTCCTGCAAACCTAGCTACTTGAACATTAGTAAACTTCACAGAATAATATCCTTCCTGATCCTCTTTTGGTTTTTCTAATATCATCTCAGATACATGTCCAATAAAAGTTAACCATCTATTTAAATGAGGAGGAAGGTAATCACTCACTAATCCTCTTGCAGATTCTAACTTAGGAATATTTCCCATTTCTAACATTTGTTTATCACCCGTGATTTTCCTCACTAATTCAGCTTCATACTTTGGTTCAGGATTACTTTCCATTTCATCAACATTGTTTTCCTTACACCATCTCTCATAATCCTTAATATAAGGCTTTTCATATTCACTTTGTGGTACTGGTTCAGTTTCACAATTTTCTAAATCATCTTCATCACTAGTTATAGTAGAGTTATCCTCCTCAGCCTCCTCTTCTACATACTTTTTAGAAATAAAGTATTTTTTACCAGAACTCATGATTTTTTAGAAGTTAAATTTTTAATAATAGATAAAAATAGCAAGAAAATTGCAAATAAAAAAAGTAACGATTTTTAAGTAGATTTTTAATTATCCAATCAAAATTTAGTATACGTTTGTATTTGACCAATTATATTAATTGACCAATTATTCTAAAGTATATTCATTTTTTATTTTCTTTTTAGTTTTGAATTTTTATAAGTATAAAATGATGAATAAAAGGAAGAATACTGATAAGCAGAAAAAATATGCTTTAAATGCAAAAACTCATTTATTAGAAAAGATGCTAGAAAATGAGGATTGCACTTCCCAATATTTCATTAATGCAACTAGTAAAAGAAGGAAAATAAGTGAAACCTCCTATATGAGGAATTTAAATAATAATCCTCGAGTACATATTATAAATCCTGATTATGGAATGTATTTTGGTGGAGGAGATGATGATATGGATGATGATAGAATTCATCCTCCAAGAGGAAATTTAGAGGAAAGAATAAAAAGGTATGAATTAGAAAGACAATCCTCTGAAGGAGTAACAAGGAAGTACGTTACTAATTTAAAGGATATTCATCTTCTTACTCCTGAAGATTATTATAATTTCATTGTTGATAACACAGATGTTGCTTTAAGAATAAGTGAAATACCACATGAAATGAAAAATATTAAAGTATACTTTGTATTTTGGTATGTTTATGCTTCTTTGTAAGATGAATCAAGTGAGGAAGTATCCTTATTTCATAATACAAGAAATATTTTAATAAAAGAACATGATAATCCTGCATCAGTAGCAGCAAAGATGCGTTCCTTATTTCATTCTATTAATGAGGATGACTTTTCTCCTCCAGAATCTGGTTTAATATTCCAATATATGGATTTAATGGAAACTCATATTAATCAATACCAAATTATGGCAGGAGCAGGAGGAAATTATCATATTCCTGATATATTTAATAATAAGTATTGTTTAGATCCTTGTGAAAATAAGGATAATGATAATATGGATTGTTTTTGGAGAGCAATTAATTCATGTTTAAAAAAGCAACATTTACCTCAAATACAACCTAGTAACGATTTTATTACAATACCAGTAGCTCCTGTTAATAATCCTGATATAGATAAAGTAGAGCAAACTTATGATTTAAACATAAAAGTATTTGCAATTGATTAAGAGGAAGATGAACTAACTTATAGTGAGATCAGATATATACTCAAATACGTCGATGAACAGTATAGATTAGACTTGGAATATAGATTCAAACATGGATGTTGGTGGGATGAGAGTAAAGAGAAATTAATTCAAAGATTAGGTATTTCTGATGTAGATGAGACTGTGCGTATTACACCTAAAATATTTCTTGAGTGTGTTAACAAGATTAAGGAGAAAAGAAACCCATCTTTTGAAAAAACTTATTAATTATTAGATAGCATTATTAATATGAATCATGTCAAGCTTGAAAATGACAATGACAATGTCAATCTCACAGATTATGACTTATCTCCAATATCACCAAGATCCATTAAGGATGAATATATTCATAATAACCAATGTCTTGTAAGTTAGTTTATTGATAATAAATACATTACTTTGATTAATTTTGTTTTCTTATATAAGATTCTCGTATTTGTATTGTATATGATAGCTTTGGCTCTTTTCAAATACTTAAAGGCACACAATTGTATTCCAAACAATACGGACATAGAAGAACTTAGAAATAATATAGATGCCATAATGAATAAAGGGTTAGAACATGATAAGACACTTAAGGATATTCAGTCTCTTATTGAAATCACTAAACAAAGGAAAATGACTATTTAAATTTTTTTTCACTTTATATTATTATTATTATTATTATTATTAATCTTGTAAAGAAGAGGAGAATGATACAGAGAAAAAGATAATAATAATAATGAAGAAGAAGATTCAGATATATATATATAAATCAATTAACAAATTAAATATTGTTAAAGAAAGCGAAATTTTTAAATGGGATAATTTAGATATGCGGTTTCTATACATAAAAAAACATGGGCATGAGCAATAAAAGTTTAGAAGAAAATATTTAGTTTGTGGTATTCCAATATCATATCTTTTGGATGCTCAAAATAAATGATCCAGTTCATGGTTATTATGGTATTAACAGAAAGATGATTAGAGCTTATTTGACAACCTGCTATGATTGTATTAAACTTAAGGAGGCTAAAAGAGTACAACCAACACATCCTATTGTTGTTACAAGACCTAGAGAAAGAGTATTGATTGATCTTGTAGAAATGGACAATTGTAATGAAGATTACACGAACATAAAAGAAGAAGATCTCTACCATTATATCTTAACTGTCATCGACCATTACTTTAATTTTATCATGTTATATGCCCAGAAACGCAAAACAGATAAAGAAACAGTGAAAAATGTACAATCTTTTATAAGAATCTTTGGTCCTCCTGAAATTATACAGATGGATAATGGTAAAGAATTCAAAAATGCTTTAATGAAAGATATGCTTAGTAAATATGGTATTATATTTGCGCATAGCAAGCCTAGACACCCACAGTGCAATGGTAAAGTGGAGAGATATAATAGATTCATTAAAGAAAAGATAGCAGCTATGAAGGTTGATAATCCTGATGTTTATTGGACTGAATACTTGGAAAGAATAACAGAAATAATTAATAATAATAGATGCAGAAGAACAAATTGTGAAGGAAGATCCTTATTCTTTATGGACATGAAAGAGTTGATGATTCAGAATAAGAAGTTTAAACCAGATTATACTAATATATAAGGTGATAATAATGATGGTAATGATGATAGTGATGGCGAAGAAGTTAAAGCAGACAGTGAATATGAAGAAGAAGAAGGTGTTAATGGCGTTAATGGCAATAATGGTGGTTCTGATAATGTTATAGATGTAGATGAAGATGGTAATGATAGCGATAATAGTGATGATGGTGGTAATAGTGAAGTAACAATAATGGAAGAAGAAGAAGATTATAAAGAAAGAATCAAAAAAGATATAACACAAAATGGAAATATCATAGAACAGTTTCAAGATTATATAGACGAAAGAAACTTCAATTATAATAACAAAATGAGAGATGATTCCATTAAGAAATTAGGAAATAAACTAGTTAATCCAGAACATGGAGATGTGGTTATTACAGCTGTGAAACGAAAGATGTGCCAAGATGAAAAGAGTCTAGCATTAGTTAAAGATGATAAAGTTAATAAAAAGCAATATTTAGTGTATATTATTAAATTATTACTATCTAATGAATAGAAATGAAAACATGCAAATTCCATTAGTATCATCTACACCTTTAATAAAGCTTGAAGTTTCATCAGAATTATTAGAAAATATGAAGAAAACATCAGACAGAATACTAGTATATTTGATGATAATTTATATTTAATAGATTCATCCTAATCCTAAGAAAAAGGATATTAACACCTATGAAATAAGACTTCAGCAAATTGTAATGAATCCAAAGAAGAATGCAGTGTATGATATATTTGGTATTAGAACTTCTGAAGAAGATATTAAGGATCCATTAACTAATGATCACTTGGAATTTGTTGAAAGATTTATAAAAAGTATTGGAAAAATTCAACTTGGATTAAATGAAATTCATTTCATATTGGAATTATACAATTTAAATCAACATTATTACGTATGCAAAGATAAACAAATGATAATGAATAAAGAGATGGAAGCATTCATAATTAGAGCTAAAGATAGTAACAATTATTACACTGTTATCATTCATCATGATAATAAAACAATCGAAGTTATAGATTCATTTGGTGAAGATGATTATGCAGAAGGTATTTGTCAAGACCAATGTTAATACTAACTTTCCTGAAGCAACAGAAATATTGGCTGCTGCAATGATAATGATAAAGATGTCTGAAGATCATCCATATATAAGCGATGTTGATATTATTCTAATGATTGATCTATTCAAAACCTATATACACCTTCTGATAGAGCGTAATTCAATGACTTTAAAATATGCATGTAAAATGGTAAATAGAAAAGATACTAGTGTTGCATCAATTACATATGATGATCACACTCATGATAGTTTGTTGTTTGCAAAGAAAATTAAAGAATATAATGATATTGGTCATGTAAGATTCTATGGACAACATCAACAACCGAAATATGAAGTAAATTATAAAGAATTGGTGAGTCATTTAAATATTAACAATCAACTAAAAGGAGATGAATTCCTGTTTTTATTACATTATATTTCCAACAACAATAAGAATGTTATTGATCCTGGTGTTGTATTTTTAAATGAAAAGCAAAAGGATAATAAAAAAAAGATAAGTGAAAAAAGAATTTATTATTTTCCAGTATGTGATCCAAATCAAAGTCATTGGAGTTTATGGGAAGTAGATTATGTTCCTAATGACTATATGATGTTTAGAATATATGACAGTTTAGCAATTTATATGAACAAAGAACCAAGAAATATAATAATAAAGAATATTAAACAACTCTTTTATTCTTGCAATCGTGAATTAGAATCATATGAAATAGTAGATACAAAAGTTCATCAAACATATGCTGCAACTTGTGGATATTACTGTTTATTCTTTCTTGGAGCAAGATTGAATAATTTGGAAATAACAAAGATTTAAAATATAGAAAGTTTTAATATAAAATACTTCATTGATGATCTAATTGAAGGTATAGAAAGTTTAAATAACGAAGAAAAAGCGAAATTGTTTTACATTTACAACAACAAAAACATTTATAGATTTAAATAATTTCATTTTCTTTAAAAATTCTAAAAAGTATCTTTATATAATTACAATGTATTTGTTAGGTACACACTTCCACATAAAACAAAAAACAATTTTGGAAAAAGATTTGAGTTGAATGTTGTTTCAACTTATTTTCTGATTTCAATTTTGTTATATTTGTTAATAATATATTATGATTATCTCATATATGAAATATGAGAATCAAAAGTGTCTCCTAGACAAACGGCGTGAGAAGATTTAGAAATACGCCGTTTGTCTAGGAGACATTTTTCACTTCTCAATTTTCTTCTGTGACTTATGTGTATCATTTCATAATCATTGATACTATTACATAAAACAAAAAACAACACATAAATTATAATTTTGTAAATTATTCAAAAGAAGCTAAGCGTTAAAAATATATTGTAATTGGCTACACACTGAAATGAATGATTTTTATAGAAGGCACTGAAATATGAAATACATTAATTTGTTGTAGCTTTGAGAATCATGTCGATTAAAGATTGTATTTCTGTTTATATTAATAGAAGTGTAATTGTGTATTTAGTTTGTTTTGAAAGTGTCTGATAGACAAACGGCCAACTCTGACAAACTGCGCACAACAACTGTAATAGTATATCATTCTCTTTATTATATAATTATTTGATAGATGGACGATAGGGAAAGAATTAGGCACAACTATGTGTAATAACTATAATGAGTATAACGATACATAAGTATTCTCTGTGCCAAATGTTACCTTGTAGTCATTACTGTTGTGTGCCGTTGTGTGTTAAGAAGACTTTTTTCAATTCTAAAATGATAGTGTGTGGTTTGATGGCGAGTTATATGCAAATATAATCTTACTTTGTCATATAAGCTACATCTGCGAAATTTATTTTTTTGAATTTTATCCCAACATATTGAAAACAATTATAATTTTATTTTTAATTTTTTTTCTTCAATCACTACTAGAGTAAAAAATACATTAGTTTAAGCAATTAAATCACACATATTTAGATGTTAAGACACTTAAAAACGAAAAAATAAAAAATCTATTCAAGCCGCATTCAAGCCTGTTTTTTCAAAATAAATTTTAAGCAGGTAAATGCAATAAGTAGGTATTCCTTTTCTATTTAAAACCTTTATTCCGATGTCTACTATTGTTATGAGATATTAGGCCAACGTAACTATTTTGGAAAACAAACTATTGTTTATGATATTAGAATTGAAAAAAACCTTCTTAACGCTCAACGGCGCACAACAATTACCATATCAGAATATAAGCAATATACACGGTAACATTTGGTGCAGGGACATTTTGTAATAATATTGACACTATTTTTATTTTATGGAAGATAATAAACATCCAAACATAGAAGAGTTGTTTTAAAAAACTTACTCAGAGATAAGATATATATTGAAATACGTTTTATAAGTAATTGTTGATAATATTTTTGATTGTTTTTATAAATAATTTAATTAGAACATTATTTTTATGTAATAAACAATTCCAAAAATTTGACTATTCATTCATGACAACATTACCTCAGTTGCATATAGTAATATAATCAAAAGAAATGGTGTTGTAGCAATATACTATTAGAGGCATAATATTTCATGTAGTATATATAGAAATAACAGCTATATTGCTGATAGTAGGTAAAAGAGGAGATATTTATTGGAGAAATATATTCATCAATATTAATCATCCAGGATGTGGTATAGATTATTTTATATTTACTCAATATACATTTTCTTATAAAGATAAGATAATACTAAATAATATAGTTGTTGTTAGAGTAAGATATGATAATATAATACTAGCATTAGCATTAAAGAAAAAGAATGATAATACTACAGATGAACAAAAGAAAGGAGATTATTTCTATAATTGCACAACTATAAAGAAGTATAAAATTAATTATATGAAATTAGGATATATTGATAATATAGAACGTCATTTAAATGAATCAAATTTTAATGACTATTTTAAGGAATGATAAAATAGTATATTACAATGTTTTTCTTTTAAGGAATGCTCATATTAACTTGTTCTTCTTTTCATATTTTTAGTAGAGGATGATGATCTTGGATTAGATGGTGATGGCTTATTCTTAGGAGTATTAACTAAAGAAACTGCTGGTTGTGACTATACAAATCCTAAAGTTATTAAAGAGATAAAAAAATGTTATAGTTTTTATATAACCTTCATTGTAAAAGGTGATTATATGGAAAAATATCTATTGCACACATAAGACTATATATATAAATATTATATAATATCTTTTCTTTAATAATATATAATATGTCTATTTTATTAACAATAATAATTACAACATCAATAGTTATATTCTTAGCATTATATCAAATTAATGAAAATAAAAGAAATAATATGTCAAATTTTAATACAATGATATGTGACTCATTTTATTTACAGTATAAAAAATATTACGATACATGTGATATAAAAGTATTTAGTGATAATGATTTGAGAGATAGATTATTCCCTAATTTTAAAAGAATATATCCTTCAATATCAACTGATGATTGTATTTTGGATATTGGTTCTAATATTGGTGAAATTACTGATATGTTTCATAAATATTATCAACAAAACAGTATATTTTTAGCAGAACCGTTAGATTTAAATTGCGAAACAACTAAGAAGAAATATGAACATTCAAAACATATTCTAACAGTTCATACAGCAATTGGATTTAATAGAAGTGCAGTTACATGGAAATATAATAATGCAGGTGATATGATGGGTGTATCAAGAGTATTAATTATGGCAAATGTAACCTTTATGAATTTAGATAAATTCTATGAAATTTATGTTAAAAATGGTAATGTATTCTTTCTTAAAATTGATGTTGAAGGTTATGAAGATGAGGTGTTGTTTACAGGAAAGAAATTATTATCTAGCGGAAAAGTAAAATATCTATATTTTGAATATCATAAGATTAAGACATTAATTTGTAACAGAAGCTGTTCTTCGCTTATTGTATATTTGGAAGAATTGGGTTATCATTGTTATTTAGTTGGTAAATACAAAATTATTAGAATTACTAGTGGGTGCTTTATGGAGATTGACTCACAAAAATTAGCTCATGTTGTAGGTATAAAAGATAGTAGAGAAATGGAAAATAAATTTGTTAGTACATATAATGAAATGTATATTAACAAGTATTTGGTTAAATAAAAAGAATCAGTTGTTATGTATTGTTATGTTTTTCTTTTTCTTTTTTTATCTTTAATCGTTTTAATATATTTTAAATTATACAAATCAGGTAATACAATTAACAATTATTTATGGAATAAAAAGTTTACAGAGTGTCTTGAATGTAGAGAAAAATTAGAATTAGTAAATGTATTTAATAAACATTCAAATTTTTCTATGTATGTTAGGAAAGAAAAAGATATAATATCAAATGCAATAAAATCAACTGGAGATTGGTATGATTGTAAAAGAATAAGAAAATTATGGTTTGAATTACCTGGTTTGAATGAAGATGATTATTATATGGATGCTGGAGCAAATATTGGTATATGTTCATTTGGGATGTTAAGCATTGGAATAAAAACAATTTCAATTGAACCTATTCCCAATAATCTACACATATTAACAAAAACGCTTCTTATTAATCCTAGTTGGATAAATAACATTACATTATTTACAGTAGGATTAGGTAAAACGAAAGAAACAAAATTAATAAATATTGAAAAAGGTAATTGGGGTGGTTCATCATTCATAGATTTACACCAGAATTATATCAAAAAAGAAATTAATATAGAAACATTAGACACTCTCTTATACAATTTTCAATACAAAATACACTTGGCATCTATTGATATTCAAGGTTATGAACTTAATCTACTTCAAGGTGGCATAGAAATATTAAAGAAAAGAACAATTAGACATTTCTATATGGAAATATGGTGTGAAGTCTATAGAAGAAAAAATATAACTGAAAATGATATATATAATTTATTTGAGAAATATAAATATCAGATAAAAGAAAAGATTAAATGTACTTCATCAACTTCATTTTTTGACATAATTGCATCAATAAAAGAATGATATACTTATATTTTTATAATTTATTTTATGAAATTATCAATTATAAAAATACTTTAAGCAATTTTTGAGCCATTTGTCATAATTTCATAGATGGCAGTTTGTCTACCAGACAAACTAAATACATATTCTTACTTGTTTTGATGAACAATTGTTACTTTTATACTTACTTGGTCATATAACTTACATCTGTGAGTAACTATTAATTTCATTCTTTTCAATTTTTCTGTTTGTATATATTTATGATTCAGTCAAAGAGAAAAAATGAATATCAGTATAAACTTAGAAGAATGTTATAAAATTCTATCAAGATAAGAAGTTTTTAGAAAATGTTGGTTATATATGTATAACAACAAGAATATCACTGTTAATTCGATTTCTGAACCAGACTATTCTTAGGTGCCTTCTACAGGTAAGAATAAGCATTTTGAGTGTGAATTAGTTTTTAGTACGGGTTATACTGGAGCAAGTGGTGAATTTAAAATTGTGTATATATTTTAGTGTGTGAATAAATTTATGGGTCAAATTTTAATTTTGCTTTTTCAATAGTTTGTAGCGTAGGATAGTAGAAATAAAGTGTATAAATAGATAAGTAGCTACCTGTTCTACCCCGGCAGGGTAGCTACTTTATATAATAAGAAATGTATTTCTATGTAAGTAAGTAGCGTGTCCTGTGTAGCCTAGCTAGGACTTAGTGATTAAATAGTGTGGTGGCCAAGCTACAGAATGCGTTCTTACTTTTTTTTAAGTTATTTTTTTCATTTATCAAATTATTAATGGATTTATATAGTGTAGTTAAAAACATTCAAAAGAATTTAAATAGTGTCAAAAATATATATTTAAAGAATTATCTACAGTATTCTATATTTTTTACTAAATCAAATTCTAACGAGAAACTGTTGTTATAAACAGAAAAAAGAAACAGCTTTGATTTTCCTGATATTTTAGAAAAACCGTTTTGAATCAAAAAAATATAAATATGTGTGCTTCAATAAACTTTGCTTTCTTTTGTTCATTTAGAAATAATGAAGATTATTTAGATAAGTGTATATGTGGAACATGTAAGTTTTACTTATATTTTAACCATAACATAAGTGCAGTTTTAGATAGTCCATTACCTAAGGAAGAGATAAAGTCTTATAATGAATTCTGTGCTATTTGCCATCAAAAGATGTGGACAAAGTATAGTGATAAGAGATATTATATGATGCTTTTCGATATTAAATCATCAGTAAAACCAAGATGATTAAATAGACATTATTTTGCAGTGTTCGATAAGTATATTGAGTGGTTTAACACTACCTGAAGGAATGGGAAGTGTTCATTTGAAGAAGAATCCTATGTTTAAACATTATGTAAAGAAGAATTATATATTTGATGATAGTGATGATGAGGAAGAAGAAGCACAAGAAGAAGTTAAAGGAAACAATGATCAAACTACGATAAACATAGTCTAAATTTTAAAACGAATCTCTATCTTAAAATGATTTGGGACAGGGTTTAAAAAATATGCGTAATTTAATAAAAATCACATAATATAATAAAAATATAATAAATTTTATAATAAACATAATAAAATAATCATAATAAAAATTAAAAGAAATCTGTAACACCTGTATCTATATAGTCTGTGAAGAATGTTTGTCTTGGTATTGCTAAATAATCTTGATGAGGGTAACCATTTACTATTATATGTAAATTAGGTTGATTATTATCATTTTGTAATATATGAGTTATTTGAAAATATGGTCTATTAGTTAATGTATGATATGTATTTTTATCATTTGTAGCTCTTATAGGGAATGATTTCCCATTGTATATTTGTAATACTTTATTATAGTATTGTTGTAATAAACCTTCTCTACCAGGTTTAAGATATAATTCATGACCATCACATCCTTCATAATTACATGTAAAACCATCATATAATTTAATCTTCATAAAGTTTTCAAACATTTCTATTTTAGTAGGTATTTTAAATGTTTTATCATCACTATCCCATATACCATTAATTCTTCTTTTCGCTGTATAACTAGTATGTTGTTTATGTAAACAATAAGGTTTTGGTACTAAATTTCGAGGTATACTATTAACTGTATTGTTTATTGAATCACATAGTACAAGTACTTGTTTATTGATTATATCTTTTATTGATTTCAAATATTCTTCTAATTCTAACTTTTTTGTATCTACTTCTTTAGTAGTATTACTATTTACACTAGTTATTATACTTGATGTTATATCTATTTTATCTTTTGGTGTTATTGATGAAGGTGGTATAACAACTTTAGATGCAATATCTGTTGCTAATTTAGCTTCATCAACTAGATTTATTTTATCAGCAATATCATAAGCTAATTTTGTTTGATCTATGTTTAATAGTTTGTCTATCCCCAATAAACATTTTTTGTATTAATAAACAATAAAATAACAAAATCAATAAAAACATCAAGAAACTTTAGAATGGTGTCATATGTAACGTTTCTGTTACTCAATCCATAAAATGTTAAACAATAATCTACTTGTGATCTTGCTGAAGGTACCATATCAGTAATATATTGACTACTAATTATAATTTTAGATTTTAAATGTCTATTTTCTTTCATTAATATTGGTATGATATTATTAGCTGTTTTCAACTCTAAACTAAGATCATCAAATATTATAATATGTTCTGCATACTCATAATTATCTTTGTTTGTATCATCAATTGATTTCATTAACTTCTCTACTAAATTATCTCCTTAGTAAGGTTCAAATAATGAATCATTTTCATCATAACTAATTTCATTATAATCTAATAACTCTTTAATTGAATCATATATCCTATCTTGTTTGATTGCACCTACGAAAAAATGTACATGTTGTTTTTTCTTATATTTTGGATCTATAATATGTCTTAATATATTGTATATCAAAGTTGTTTTACCACTGTTCTAACGAGCCACAAGAAAAATATTGCAGAAAGGCTCATTAAAGTAATCATAACCCAGAATTTTCTTAGGATCAAATGACTCACCGCCATCAACAGGCTCAATTTGTATATTATTTATTTTTTCAAATTTAAACATAGTGTGTATATAATATGTAGTGAGAAATCAAAAAATGAAAATAGAAGTCAATAATAAAGAATTATTACTTATACTACTTTTTCAACACACCTTGGTCCAATAATCAATTGTTTACCAGTAATTATGTAGAATTTATGATGAATAGTTCTATTTCTGTTTTCATCATCATCATCTGGATTATTTTTTCTAGCATCGAAGTTACGGTTTGAACAATCTAATGTTATTTTTAAATCACTCGATAAATCTTTACCAGCTCTTAATTTTAATTCAGTTAAACGGTCAGCACTGAAATTTAATATATCAAAGAATCTATAAGCAAAAGATTGTTCAAAACATCTTTCAAATATTGTATTTTGAATATAATTTCTCATATATTCCCATGTCTGATATTTTGCAGGATATAAATAATCATGAGTATAAACGAAATCATTAATTTGCCATATTATTCTATCTTGATCTTGATCAAAAGGAATAGGATCTTCTGTTGTTCCCATTTCATCCCAATAATTCCAAACACCTCCATTTGCTTTTAAAGTAGTATTAAAATCACATATAGTTGTTTCAAGAATTTCATTATTTCTAATTGTTAAGCCATCAAATAAATATTGATAATAATTTGGATCTTTTATATCATAAGGATACTGATTGGCAATTTGATGAGCTAAATCTCGATATTCATTATAACTACTATCTAAATCACATAGAAGTGTTCCAGTTTTATTGTATACTTTGATAGTTCCAAAATTCATTGAATTCTTTAAATTTATATGATCTAATGTTTTGCCTGATTTAGAATCATTTGCAGGTGCAATAGGTAATTTCCAACTTCCTGAACCTGAAGTTGCATGATCTCTTTTTTGACCTGTAGTATAATCTAATTCAAATTCAAAGTAACTTTTAGATAGATTAACACAATTATCACCAGATATTTCAAATTTAATAGCATCACTGTTTGAATTTAAAGATAAAACAGTCTCATTTCTGCTTTGGTTAGGTGTAACTAAAATATGACTGTAGACAGGTATATAAGCTGGCACAATGCTTTCATGTTTTTGTGAATTAGGTACAGCAGTGATTGACATATTTTATGTTATTTTTTAAAAATCAAAAAATGCTTAAAAATAGCAAGAAATTTATTAATACAAAATAATCTCAAAATATATAGGTAAGCTATTTAAATCAATTGCATAACCATCTTGCTGAGAGACTGATATATTCATTCGTTGATAATCGTGATATTGCATCTTTTTAGTTGTCCATTCAATTTGTGGATTAGCGAATGTAGCATAAACTGCATTTATATCAGTTATAGGTATATTTGCTAAAACCATTGAATTCTCACCACTATTAACCCAGTCACATCTAATTTGAATAAATGACACCCATAGTAAAGAAGGCTGATTTGGTAACAAATTAGAATAATAATTAAAATCTTTACTGAAATATGCATCACTTAAAATGATTTGCATGATAAATTGATATACTTTTATTTATTTCATCTAAACCAAATAACTTATATGCTAAGTTAGGGAATTCTATAGTAAAGTCTGTAAAGTAATATCTTCCATAATGCGTTATTTAAACAAAATATAACCTTAATCTATTATCTGAAGTTTTTTCAAATTGAAGTATATCTATTTGATCATCTACTTTAAGAAATGGAAATCTATTTGCAAAACCTTCATCAGGTAATTGTATTACTCCATTATCAAATGCATAAAAAGTAAAATCTAAGAGATTTCTAGCAAAAAAATCTAATAATTCTTTTCCTGTATATTTTCTTTGAGGTATTTTAATATCAATAGTTTTATTATAAGGTCCATTTTGGTTTTTTGGTTTTGACCATTCTTCTGGATCTTTTATTTGCATATTTCTGCAGCTGTATTAAGTACAATTAAAAAGTATATGATCATTTACTTCATCTTGTACTGTATAGAATTTATTTGGAATAACTGCAGTAATTAAACTCATATATTGATATATTTCAGTAATAGTAGGAGTATTAATACATCTCGTCCATCTATTTGAAAATTTTGAATCATAGTCTGATGTAGTTAAAAACAATGATCTTCTATTACTTAAAACATTACTACTATTTTTAGGTTGCATTATGTTTTATAATTGTTGAGAAATATTAAAATATAATTTTATTTGAATTATTCTTTAATTTATATATTGTTATATATATATGCAACCACAACCTCAAGTTAACAATTCAAATGATGAAGAAGATGAAATAACAGATGATGATGATTATGAAGATGAAGAAGATGAAGATAATGTACCAATTGATATGAACAGAATAAGACATAGAAGAAGACATAGAAGGAATCAAGTTATACCATTTCAAGATATAAGTGAAGATGATTTGAATAACTATGTGAATCAAGAAGTGAAAAGATTTAACAAAGCATTGATTATGCAATATAGATTAATTCCTGTAGGTTGGCCAAATCATGAGTTTAATAGAATATATAATTTATATGATGAACATATGAAAATGTTTAATTGGTGTAAGAATTTATTTGTAACAGGTCCTTTTGCACATCTTCTATTTCACCTTTTTTGTATTATATTCTTTAACTCATAATCTAATGGTATTATTTTAATGCATTTATATGTAGTATCGAAGTTTTCTGTGTCAAATAATGATGCAATATCAAATATGGATGGGAGCTTCACTGTGATCTAATACCAATGGATCTACAACATCTGAAATACTTTTCTGATCTTTTTTACAAAGCTTAAACCATGGCTTTCTTGTTCTTCTTCATATGTAATTGATGATGTTGATATTTTTGAACAGTATGATTAATGTTTCATCTATAATAATATCTGCACCCTTACTATATGGTGCACTATGAACTTCATCAATTCAATATTCATTGCATAAACTTCTCATCAAATCATTCTTGAATTTACTACCATTATCCATTTGAAGAATCTGAGGAGCACCAAAAATTCTGATATAATTCGCATATTCTTCACTGTTTCTTCTTTTGTTTTTCTCTTTAATGGATATACACATGTAAAATTACTGTAATGATCAATCACTGTAAGAATGTAGTTAAACTGTTCTTCTTTAGTAACTGTAAATTTCTCATTGATTTTACGAATGCATCTATCATATCTCTGATAATACCATAGTACTTCTTTTCATCTTTTAATAACCTTCATTCATTTAAACAATAAGTGCTTTGTCTTTTCATCTTTTACATAATCATCGTATTTCTTTGTGGTAAAACTTCTACAACTGATAATTATCTTCATCTACTTCATTACTACTAGTAGACCGGCTTCTTTTATTTCCTTTCTTTCTCTTTCGATACCTACAAAATGACTTCTTCTGCTTTCTTTTCTCTTTTTATCACCACTGGAAGAGACTTTCTCTTTAAACGACTTATCAAGCGCTTGATAATAAAGAGGTTTATGATCGTCCTTAAGTACCTATTTATACAACCCTGATAATAATGATAAAAGTATATAAAAACCAAGTGTTGTATCATAAGTTCTATATTACAAGTACTTTATTTATATTATTTTGATGTAGTGAGAAATTTTTATATTTCTGTAATTAAATACTATAATATTCAAAATTTTAAAGTAATTGCAACATCATCCAAAATGTATGAAAAATGTAGAAGGTATAATTTGCCAGTTGAAATTTCTCCCAAATTAGTTGAAGAGAATGTATATGGAAATAAAATTCATACAATTGGATTTGCTAAAAAAATGAGACTAAAACATCCTATTTTTATGAAATATATAAAACAAACAAATTATTTATTAGCACTAGATGCTGATATATACTTCTTCAAAAATCCTAATGAACTATTAAAGTATTTCAGTTCTTCAATCGATTTAATATTAGCATGTGATAGCGTTATATGTAATGTTTTAAATTATGGATTAGTGTATATATAATTTATATTATGAATAAATATAGACTACTAAAGAGAAGCAAGTTTACTATTAATTATTTAAATGATTTGATCTCAATTGAAAATAATTGCACATCATATGAATGGAGCTATTCTGAACAAAGTTTAGCAAATAGGTATATGAAATCTATTAATTTTTCTCATGTAAAATCATTGAATATAGATATTATTATGGATGGATATAACTTCTTCAATAGAATAATTTCTTATATAATAGATCTTCAAATGTCTTAAATCTAATAGGGTTTCATAATGATTATACTTTTGGTATTGTGGCTAAAATGTATAGGATGAAAGAATTAGGAATATATGCTTTAGATAATAATGGTTATTATTCATCAACATCAATTAATTATTTATACTACAGTAAAAGATACTTCTATTTAAATACCTCAAATATAACAAATGTATTATCAACATTGATATATATTAGCAAAAAATTGAACAGAAGTATTATTTTTCCTCGTTTTCCATGTAATGGTGATACATATTGCACTTTTGTGAGATTGTATAATTTGGAATACTTTGAAAAGAAATGTGGAAAGAATTATAGAGAAAATTCATTTTTGCATTCCAATAAAATTCCTTCAAATATGATTAAACAATCTTTACATGTTGATATAATTAATAATGAAGGTGATATACTTGATCTTATCAATATAAATACTCAACTAATAATTATTCATGAATTGAAATTTATTAACAAAGGATATGTATTTTGTCTTAGAAATGATAAATACTTTATAAAATTTATGTTTATATTAACTATTTTATAATAACATGTATATTCTGTTTAGAATATTTTAATCATTTCAAAATATTATATATACCAAACATATATGTAGTAATATCTTCATGTAATAAAAATAATAAGTCTAATTTAATAGCATCTTTAATACCCTACAGTTCTATCTTTCTTAAGTGTAATAAAAGCACAAATCATCTTGATTCTTGCGAAGCTGGTTTAATGTTAGATTTTATTATAAAAAATTATAATAAACAAAAGAACAAAAAATATATATTTGTCCATGATCATACAAAATCATGGCATTATTTAGAAAAAATCTATAACAGAATTGAATACTTAAAAAGAATTCACTATTTTGATAATACAAATTTTGGAGGATTATATTGTTTATATTTGAAATTTGGTCAAAAAAGACATTATAATATAATGTTTAACAAAACCTATGAAATTGATAAATATATGAGGAAACATGGATATATTAACATTTCAATGCTACAATTATATATATACAAGCATATATTTCCTTGTTGTTCGACATTTATTGTTGAAAATAGTAGAATAATAAAACATTCACTTCAATTTTATATCAATTTAAGAAAAGGATTAAAACAATATGTAATTGAAAGCAGAAATAATAAACTTTCAGCAAACTATATGGAATATATGTGGAGCATTATTTTTGGAATAAATAATATATCTAATCCTCCAGAATGTAATTTTTCAAAATGGTAAATTTAAACTTTTATACATTTTACATTTGATCTAGAGCATGCTAATGAAAAATAAGTACTTCTATGGGAACCTATAGCTATATCACAAAGTGATAAAAGATAATTATCTGCTAGTAGTTTTATTCCGCTTTGATAATTCTTTCCATGCATTGAATAATGTGGATTTACCACTGGTCCAGGTACAGAATAGTTGAATAAATTATTATAGTATTCTTTTGATATTCTTCCAATTAAAGCGTAAGAGTCTGATACAACTAATATTTTTATTTTTTTGTTTGTATTAATTAATTTATTTATTTCTTTTATATATTTCTTATAAATATCTGACGAATACCAAAATGTAATCTTTGATAAATTTGTTAAAAATCCAGTTCTTATATGAACTCCCACGATTATATGATTTCTTTTTAATTGTTGAAATGATTTTAAATATTGTTCTACTGCTATGCATGGTTTAAAAAACACTTCTTGTATTATTCTATTCCATCCTATTGAATTAATTTTGTAAGTTCTAATTATATTTGAATCATTATATAGATTGTATATAATATTCATAAATCCATGATATTTATATATAGATAATGATTTATAATAATTTAGCAACATTCTAATAGAATTATTAATTGTTCTTATTTCTATTATCTTGTTTATGGTGATATTATCATTTATTAAATATGTTGGCATTTTAAAGTAAGATGTTATATCTTTCCATCCATAAATATAAAATTTTGATATAGATAGAAGCGAAAAGAAAATGCTAGATATTATTGTTGGTATTTTATTACCTAAGCCACAACCAGTATATGTTTTATACACAATTAAATAATTCAAGTGATTTTTATTATTGTTATAAGATATACAAGATTCTATATATTTATTTACTGACATATTATTTTTATTATAAATAGCATTATTCATAATTATTGTTATCGTTATAATAACTGCCGCAATAAATATTATTAGAGTAAAATGCATTTTATTCCATTTCAAAATATGGAGAATTAGAATGAAATCCTACTGTCATTCTTAGCTCATTAATTATTCTTATTATATTACTCTTTAATGTTCCACAAAAAGAATTACATGACAATGCTGCCATAATATCGGCTAAAACATATAATGTTAAAGTTGATCCTCTTACTTTATATTCTCTTGTCATATTGTAATCACTTCTATTAAAATGTAAGTATACTATTGAATATGATTTATTTACTTCATTAAATACATTAGGATCATCAGAAGATAAATACACCAAAAAATTAGTTTTTGCCACACTTTTAAAAAATGAAATTGCACTTACATATTGATTAGTGGGTATTAAATTCATCTCTTTAATTTTATCTCCATGCCTAATCCAAACGCTCATACACTCCATATATTTTATATTATTTATTTCTTTATATTTATTAACAATATGTTGATATGTTCGTTTATTTAACCTAATAACATATGTTAATGATTGTATAGACCAATATTTATATATATATGATAGTTTTATAGTACAATTTATTTTATCTTTTAATGCAAGTGGCACTAGTTTTAAATATTTCTTTATATTATTTTGAGCTACATAAACTATTTTATCTAATTGATGTATGGATACTAGTTCCACGGCAGATAAAATATTTTCGTTCTGCAAAGAACAATTTGTCAATGGTTCAAGAAAACATTCCCAATTTCTAGATTTATTATTACAATAATCACCTGCAGTATGAATAGTTTTATAATATGGATGATATATAGCTATTCTATTTGTTTCAATAGCTAATCCTAACAAAGATGCTATAATTCTTAACTCAATACCTTGTCCAGCTGAATATCCAGTGACTAATAAAAAATTTTTATTATCACAAATTAATGGATTTTGATATGTGTATATGAAGTTTTGCATTTCGTAGGTATTTATCAGAATATATTCTCTTTTGTTAATTATAGGACTTAATCTATAATAGCTTCTATGTGGAAATGTTTTATATTTTAAATGATTCTGTTCATTTTTAAATAATTTATTCTCTTTAATAATATAATTTATTAAATATAGGCATTTCTTTTTTAATGACAGATTGAATAATATTTTGTATTTATCATTTTTTGAAACTGATTTAATGTGTTTATTAGAAATTGTTTTAGCTATTTTCTGACAATAATTAATAAAATCATTAAATTTGTTTTTATTTCTAAATATAAATATCTTATAATATATTAACGTTATTATTAAAATAAATATATGATAAACTGAAGTGTAAAATATGTACTTTCTAATTAAGATATATTGTTGCTAAATATAAATCATAAAAAATGATTTTTAGTTATAAACCAATTTTACCATAGATTGGTTCTTATAATTTATTACTATGATAAGAAAATTTGGAAAGAAAAATAGCATAGTTTTTGGCTTGATAAGATGTATTTAATTGAATTTCTATTCATTTTTCTAATCATGAAATGTGTAATTTCAATATAAAAACTGATAAATGGAAATAATGATTTTTAATTTTTATTTATTTTCAAATACTTATTTATTTATAGATATAATTTATTTTTAATATATTTTTAATAAATTTTTATTGTATATGGATTCGAAAAAGAATTACATCTTTAAAATGCATTTTATTGATTAAGTCAAACATAATAAAAACAATACAATACATATATATATATAAACAAAACAATAAAATTTAAATAATGATTCATTATATTTTAAATAATAGCAGTTTCAAAAATATCGTTCGATTCATTTTTTCATTCCAAATTCTTTTTGCAGCTTCTTCTAGGCTATCTAAGTCTTTGAAATTGTTTTCATCTTCACTAATCTTGTGTTTTAGAGTCGCCCAGATCTTTTCAATAGGATTTAAGTCTGGAGAAAACGGTGGATTTCTGATAGGTTTCCAACCGTTCCTTTGAAGATATTCTGTGGTATACCTACTTTTATACATGCTGGTGCTGTCTTGTAAGAAATAACATTGTCTAACTGAATTTATTCCCTTACTTACACCATCTTTGGGTTCAAATGACTTCTGCATAACCATCAGATCAGTGAATCCATACTCTGAAAAGGCATCCCAGACCTGCGTTTCCTTTGATCCTTTGCTTCCTAATAATAGGTTTTCCAGAGATACTCCATCAAACACTTTTAACATTTCTAAGTCTAATCATCGACTCATCTGAGAACATAATCGTCTTATAATCCAAGAATATGTTTTGAGATACTGTCATTAATCTTTCTTCAACGAATTGTACTTAATGATACTGCTGAGGGATTAAGCTGTTCTTCACCAACACATTTCTGAGTGTTTTGGCAGATTGAATTGTAATGCCATTAACTTGACTTCTCAAGATATAATCTCTAACAGCTTACCCACTAATGATAGAGTTCAAAATAATTGGTTTTCTCCCTTTTCTAACCTTAGGTGGTGAAATACTTAATATGGCTTTGGATGTCTTCAACCCCATAATTTGTAAGTACTTCCAAATAGTACTCTTGGTTCTTGCCATTTTTAAGGCAATTTCTCCAATACTACAAGATTGATTTACCAGAGCTCTAATTTTCTCTTTTTCAGACTCTGTAACAGGAGTTTTTTTTGACAGTGACTTTACATGGTTGTTTTGGGGAACTCATTTGCTCTAATTAGCGAGAAAGATCTAAATAAAGGGAATGAAAATTCAGACAAAACAACTATTTTTATTGAAATCGTTCGACTTTTGTTTTCTCGATTTTTAATTATGAAAAAGTTATTTGATCAGTCTAAAATTAAAATTTTGTTGATTACCTATAAGGTAGCAATAAATTTATGATATAAAAATCAATAGATAAAGAGACATTTCAAAAAGTGAGAAATAAAAATAAAAAAAATACAACAGCTAGATTAGTTTTTTTTATTATTTTTGGTTATATTTATTTTTGGCTGAATTATTGATAGTTTTCTTTTATTTTATAAAAACTCTATCAAATCAAGCTTGTAAATAGTACAAAAAATAAAGACAATACATATGTGAAGTATTAAAAGAGAATGGGATGGCCAAGCCAAACCCATTTTTGATTCTACTATTATCTTACTACAGGTTGTTGCAATTAAATGTTGCTAAATTTCTGTAACGACTCTTTCCAAAAAACATACTTTTTGTTGCAAATCACTTATTCGAACCTCAAGCTCTTAATCCCTCCAAAGATCTTTTAATTTTTATAAAAACAGATAAATAAAGCTTAATTTTTATAAATAAAATAGTTCTTTGTTTATAATGGTATATTAATATTCATATAACATTTATAGACAATTCGTTACGTAAATTTAACTGATGATTTCTGTCGAAACAAGTTTTTAAGCAGATCAGCAGAGGTTGAAGTTTTACAAGATGTAGTAATTGAGCCTATATCAGGAATACCAGATAATGTTGAACTATTAGAAGTTATATCTTCCAAAAAATCTAAACCTATAGCTAAAGCTAAAGAACAATCAGAAAAAAGAGTATATCAAAAGGTTAATCAATCTCAGTTAGAAACTATGAAAAGATTATTTGCTTACCACGGTAAAACAACTACTCCTGAGTACTACTCCAGTATGACCAATATAAACATCACCAGAGTAAAAAGCTTGTTAAGAATTCTAAACAAAGGAGGTGATATTGATAAGTCTGCAACTAAGAAAGGAAGACAACGCATACTTGGAGAATCAGAATCTTTGATATTAATTAATAAAATTCGAGAAAATAACAAAAGTAGTCTTAAAGAACTTCAAGCTGTAATTGCACATGAAACAGGTAAAACAGTAAGCACTTCAAATATCCATAGACATTTAACAAAAAGGATGATGGATGATGGACTGCCTAACATAACATTAAAACGTTTTGTAATTAGAGGTTCTAATAAAGATAATATACCTGACTTAATTCAACAAAGAATAACTGTAGTTCGAAAGTTAATTCAATTCCAAGAGAGTGGATTTAGACCTGTGTATGTAGACGAGACTCATTGGCAAATGGGTCTTGTTACAGGACGTGCACGTGCACCAATTGGAGAGACTCCTATAGTTCATATGAGAAGTAATTCAAGCGAAATTACAATTATTTCTTCAACGTGTGAACTTGGTATGTTGCATAATCAGATTATATATGGTAATAATAGTATTCCAGTTTTTACTGTCTATATTAAACAATTGCTTGAGGATGTTAAGCATTTAGCTCCAGTGGTAATATTCTTAGATAATGCTTCTATACACCACGATAAAGATATGGAGAGTGTTATACTTAATTCAGGCAACAGAATTTTATATAATACTCCTTATAGCTCACCATTAAACCCAATTGAGTATATCTTCGGTTTCTGGAAAAAGAGAGTAGAGTGTTCACACTATACAACTAGAGATGAAGTATTAATACGTATTAAGGAGTCATTTAAAACAATTACACCTGCAGAATGTTATAAAACCATTCAATACGTTAGTCATTCTGTGTTTAGAAAAGTCTTGGGAGGTGAAGACATATAGGTCTATTATTCACAATAATAAAGAATTATATATCTGAAATTCTCTTTAAATGTGTGTTTATGAGATGAAATTATGTGAGGAATTGTAAAACAAAAAATTAGAACTTGAGGTTCGAATAAGTGATTTGCAACAAAAAATATGTTTTTTGGAAAGAGTCGTTACAGAAATGCCAAACTTGATGGCTCGTACAAGTATTATGAAATTTAGCAACATTTAATTGCAACAATCTGTAACAACTTTTTTTCTTCTTTTGCTTGATACTTTTTAATGTGCTTTCTAACTTTTGTTTCAGTATCTTCATCATTTTTATCACCATTTCATAAATTACAGAACTCGCAGTGATTTCTTTGATCTTGGGAGGATCTGGTATTTTATTATCTTCTTTCATGTTCTATTTCTATTTCTAATAATTTTTCTTTCTCTTCTTTTGTCATCATCTTTGCTTTTTCATTGAGATCTTTTAATGTTGAGCTTTCTTTAATCTTTTATATAAGTAATAACTACTTTCTAATTTCTTTCTTAACTTCCCTTTCTTTCTCATCTTGTAAATATAATTCCATGCACTTGTTAACAAATTCATTGATTCTTCACTATCACTCTCAATATCTGTTTTTGGATTTAAATTTGAAATTGATGAAGGAGGAGGGGGTGGATTATCGATTTCTTTTGTTTTGACTTCCTCAAGCTTTTTCTCTTCTTCTTCTTCTTCTTCTTTATCTAATTTCACTATTTTTATCTTTCTTTCATCTGGTTTCCAAATAGAGATGGAGGAGGAGTTGATGGCGTCCAGGAAGTAAAAATCTATGATGCAAGCATTCTTACAATTAATTAATATGATATTATTAGCGCATAAAGAGAGTTATTTACAAATATATATAAATAATGACTATTTGTAAATTTTCCAGTAATAAATCGATGTTATTACTTCATGGCAAATTTGATGAAAATCATCCGCCATTAAATACTGAGAAGATTAAATTCAATGAAATTTTGTATATATACTACACATTATATAGTCTATTAAAATTAACAATAATATTTAAGATACTAAAAAAATTACATGTCTTAAATAAGATTTAAAAAAATTATATATAGATTTTATAATTTTTTATATGCAACAGAAAGGAAAGATTTTAGTATTTTATCAAGAAATATTGTTGATAATTTTACAAAAGACTTTTTATTTATAAACTTAGTAATATATAGTCATATTAATGAACAGAAGTCAAATTAAAATGCGAGATGTGTTTAGGTTTTTATATAATACCAAATTTTCTAGATTGGAATAATAGTTCATTTTTAATAACACAAATACGTGAAAAGTGTAGAAAAGAACCAACAATCTTCAGATAATAATAATAATAATACTTTAATGAAATATTATTATTATTATTATTTTATATATATATGTTTGTATGTATTTGTTGATTTATTGATTTTATGTTCAATTATATTGCAATTTTTGACAGTTTAAGGCGTATTAATAGACTTTCCCTATATAAATTATTGAAAATCTAGTCGTTTAACGATGCTATTATTTCAAAAAAAAGATTTTAAAGCTGTGCATTTCTTTTCTTCTTTGATTTTATAATTTTCAAATAGATTATACACATCATTTTCAGTAATATTAATTCTTTTATATACTAAACACCAAATTTCCATATAAAAATGTCTTATACATTTTCTTTCTAATATTTTATTCGCTCCATTTAACATATACAATTCATAACCCTGCATATCAACAGATGCAACATGTATTTTATAAGTGAAATAATGCAATAATGTATCTAATTTAACTGTATTAATTTCTCTTTAAATATAATTCTGATGCAAATTAATTAGTAAAGAACCTCCCCAATTCCCCTTTTCAATATTTATGATTTTAGAATTATCAATATTACTTAATCCTACTTTATAAAGAGTAATGTTTTTTATCCATTTTTTAAACACCTGCATCCATAAAAATAATCGTCATTTTCTAAACCTGACAAAGAAATATAATCATTATCTGTCCTTACATACATTAAAAATTCTGATTCATTTTTATTCTTTATTTTAATTAATTCAATACTATCTCTACATGAAGGACATTCTACACTTTTTCTATCCCATTTGTATCTCTTTATGTCATTATGAAAAACAATTTGATATATATTAACAGTAGAATGAATATAAAAAAGAACAATACAGAAATATAATATTACAGTTTATGTTTTGAATTATATATTAACAAACTGTTGAAATTTCAAAGCAAATTCAAAACAAAATTTACACCCTATTGATAAACTCAAGAGAAGTCCAGGATGATTTAGGTGCAATCTTTAGCAATGGCTTAGGTGGTAATGGTGGTGTTATTTCTTTAACAATTGGTTTTTCACGAACTATTGGTGGTGGCTCAGCAATTTCATAATTTACTTTAGGTAATATTGGTTTAAGTGTTGGCTATATAATTTTTTTTAGGATTAGCCCAACTATGCTTACTGTAATAATAATCTTTATCATTATTAACATTATCTTCCATTTCTTTTAAGGTATCTTTGTTGATAATAACTTTTGGTACTGGTGTAATTTTAGTTTCATCAGTAACAACTTTAGCTAGTGATGTTACTTTATCTTCATCATTACTTACTTTAACTGATGGTGTAATTTTATCTTTCTTATATTTACCTTTGGTTTTGATACATTAATTTTGATAACTTCATTATCATCATCAACATCTTCAAAAACATTATCATCATTAATCCAATATCATCAGCTAAATCCTTCTCAGACTTTAAAGGCTTTGTTGTGCGCCGTTGAGCCGGTTGCGCCGTTGAGCCGCTCTCATCATATAATTACTTTTAAAACAATCTAATATTATTTTTATCTTAGTTATAATGAGTTATTAGCAAATATAAAGTTAGTTTGTCATATGACCTACATCTGTGATATACTTATTTATGAACTTCATTATTCTTAATGAAGCAATGACTCTTCTCATAATCGTTTGAGTCAGGGAACTCTCTCTTGATACGGTACTTGATAAGCTTCTGACAGGGATAACTTTGATGAGTAAGGAACTGACGGAAGGAAGTTGTTCCTGAACAACAGTAAGGGCAACAAAAGTAAGTGTTGCGGTTCTTCTTGCGGTGTCTTTGGAGTACGATCTCTTCATAAGGGCACTAAGACTCATGACTATCCAGAAGTGTCATTCATGGTAGAATAGATTCACATGAGGGTTGTTTAAATGCTTGTCTATCTTCGGTTAGTAGATTGGATCTGCGCAATGGATGTGGTTCTTCTCCTGTAACTGTTGAATCTTGTTATGATGGAAGCCTAAGTCCATTGGGTAAGTTAACATGTTATCATCAACCATTGGACGATCAGGATGAGTACCACAGGAAGGTCTTAAGAACATCGCAATGCAATAAAGGAAGCATCGATCGTCAGTGTTCTTTACTGTACAACAACACTTCTTATTAGCAATAAACTCTGATAACTTCGGTATCCTACAACATCCTCCTTGCATGCTATCGAAGACTGCTAACTTTACTTTGACAGCATCTTTTGTCTTGAAGATTACCCCTGACTTCTCTTGAGCTAAGTCCTTATTGAGCTTATCATGAATCGCTGCTTGGAATAGATCTTGGATGCTCTTCCTATCGATGAAGCTGTTAATTGAGAATGTATCGCACTTGACAATATAGATCTTGTTGGTGCTTACTTTGAGGTTCATATGGGCAGTCAGTATCTGCTCCAATCTATCGTAGAATGGTTCATTGCCATAGCATAATTGATTGATGAAGGCTTCCGGATTATCTCTTAAGGTCATTTGAGGAGTCTCTATCTGGATTACCCTAGAGTACTCCATCGAGGACAACTCCTTCTCATGCATGTTGAACACTCTCTGATCCATAGGCAATGCTCTTGGATCATTAACCATCGGTGGAACTACTGCGTGATCTCTTCTCGGGCTCCTTGAAGTCCTTTGCTTCTTCGTCGGAGTATTATCGCTAGGTAATGATCTCTTCATACTTCCTGAGAAGTACTTGGAAATTAAAAACTGATAGCTATCAGGTGTTTCACTTCACGTAGAATCCGATCGTAGACTTCTCCGATGATTCCAATCATGAACCGTAACCCTAACGCTAAGTCATAATAAGCATGTATTGTCCTGGCTGTGATCAAGATAACATAAAGGAGCACTCTTAAAAGAGGAAGAAGATGAAGATGTGAAGTTAGAAGGCCTCGGAAAAGTACATGATTGGAATCATCACCTAGCGATAATACTCCGACGAAGAAGCAAAGGACTTCAAGGAGCCCGAGAAGAGATCACGCAGTAGTTCCACCGATGGTTAATGATCCAAGAGCATTGCCTATGGATCAGAGAGTGTTCAACATGCATGAGAAGGAGTTGTCCTCGATGGAGTACTCTAGGGTAATCCAGATAGAGACTCCTCAAATGACCTTAAGAGATAATCCGGAAGCCTTCATCAATCAATTATGCTATGGCAATGAACCATTCTACGATAGATTGGAGCAGATACTGACTGCCCATATGAACCTCAAAGTAAGCACCAACAAGATCTATATTGTCAAGTGCGATACATTCTCAATTAACAGCTTCATCGATAGGAAGAGCATCCAAGATCTATTCCAAGCAGCGATTCATGATAAGCTCAATAAGGACTTAGCTCAAGAGAAGTCAGGGGTAATCTTCAAGACAAAAGATGCTGTCAAAGTAAAGTTAGCAGTCTTCGATAGCATGCAAGGAGGATGTTGTAGGATACCGAAGTTATCAGAGTTTATTGCTAATAAGAAGTGTTGTTGTACAGTAAAGAACACTGACGATCGATGCTTCCTTTATTGCATTGCGATGTTCTTAAGACCTTCCTGTGGTACTCATCCTGATCGTCCAATGGTTGATGATAACATGTTAACTTACCCAATGGACTTAGGCTTCCATCATAACAAGATTCAACAGTTACAGGAGAAGAACCACATCCATTGCGCAGATCCAATCTACTAACCGAAGATAGACAAGCATTTAAACAACCCTCATGTGAATCTATTCTACCATGAATGACACTTCTGGATAGTCATGAGTCTTAGTGCCCTTATGAAGAGATCGTACTCCAAAGACACCGCAAGAAGAACCGCAACACTTACTTTTGTTGCCCTTACTGTTGTTCAGGAACAACTTCCTTCCGTCAGTTCCTTACTCATCAAAGTTATCCCTGTCAGAAGCTTATCAAGTACCGTATCAAGAGAGAGTTCCCTGACTCAAACGATTATGAGAAGAGTCATTGCTTCATTAAGAATAATGAAGTTCATAAATAAGTATATCACAGATGTAGGTCATATGACAAACTAACTTTATATTTGCTAATAACTCATTATAACTAAGATAAAAATAATATTAGATTGTTTTAAAAGTAATTATATGATGAGAGCGGCTCAACGGCGCAACCGGCTCAACGGCGCACAACAAAGCCTTTAAAGTCTGAGAAGGATTTAGCTGATGATATTGGATTAATGATGATAATGTTTTTGAAGATGTTGATGATGATAATGAAGTTATCAAAATTAATGTATCAAAACCAAAGGTAAATATAAGAAAGATAAAATTACACCATCAGTTAAAGTAAGTAATGATGAAGATAAAGTAACATCACTAGCTAAAGTTGTTACTGATGAAACTAAAATTACACCAGTACCAAAAGTTATTATCAACAAAGATACCTTAAAAGAAATGGAAGATAATGTTAATAATGATAAAGATTATTATTACAGTAAGCATAGTTGGGCTAATCCTAAAAAAAATTATATAGCCAACACTTAAACCAATATTACCTAAAGTAAATTATGAAATTGCTGAGCCACCACCAATAGTTCGTGAAAAACCAATTGTTAAAGAAATAACACCACCATTACCACCTAAGCCATTGCTAAAGATTGCACCTAAATCATCCTGGACTTCTCTTGAGTTTATCAATAGGGTGTAAATTTTGTTTTGAATTTGCTTTGAAATTTCAACAGTTTGTTAATATATAATTCAAAACATAAACTGTAATATTATATTTCTGTATTGTTCTTTTTTATATTCATTCTACTGTTAATATATATCAAATTGTTTTTCATAATGACATAAAGAGATACAAATGGGATAGAAAAAGTGTAGAATGTCCTTCATGTAGAGATAGTATTGAATTAATTAAAATAAAGAATAAAAATGAATCAGAATTTTTAATGTATGTAAGGACAGATAATGATTATATTTCTTTGTCAGGTTTAGAAAATGACGATTATTTTTATGGATGCAGGTGTTTAAAAAATGGATAAAAAACATTACTCTTTATAAAGTAGGATTAAGTAATATTGATAATTCTAAAATCATAAATATTGAAAAGGGGAATTGGGGAGGTTCTTTACTAATTAATTTGCATCAGAATTATATTTAAAGAGAAATTAATACAGTTAAATTAGATACATTATTGCATTATTTCACTTATAAAATACATGTTGCATCTGTTGATATGCAGGGTTATGAATTGTATATGTTAAATGGAGCGAATAAAATATTAGAAAGAAAATGTATAAGACATTTTTATATGGAAATTTGGTGTTTAGTATATAAAAGAATTAATATTACTGAAAATGATGTGTATAATCTATTTGAAAATTATAAAATCAAAGAAGAAAAGAAATGCACAGCTTTAAAATCTTTTTTTTGAAATAATAGCATCGTTAAACGACTAGATTTTCAATAATTTATATAGGGAAAGTCTATTAATACGCCTTAAACTGTCAAAAATTGCAATATAATTGAACATAAAATCAATAAATCAACAAATACATACAAACATATATATATAAAATAATAATAATAATAATATTTCATTAAAGTATTATTATTATTATTATCTGAAGATTGTTGGTTCTTTTCTACACTTTTCACGTATTTGTGTTATTAAAAATGAACTATTATTCCAATCTAGAAAATTTGGTATTATATAAAAACCTAAACACATCTCGCATTTTAATTTGACTTCTGTTCATTAATATGACTATATATTACTAAGTTTATAAATAAAAAGTCTTTTGTAAAATTATCAACAATATTTCTTGATAAAATACTAAAATCTTTCCTTTCTGTTGCATATAAAAAATTATAAAATCTATATATAATTTTTTTAAATCTTATTTAAGACATGTAATTTTTTTAGTATCTTAAATATTATTGTTAATTTTAATAGACTATATAATGTGTAGTATATATACAAAATTTCATTGAATTTAATCTTCTCAGTATTTAATGGCGGGATGATTTTCATCAAATTTGCCATGAAGTAATAACATCGATTTATTACTGGAAAATTTACAAATAGTCATTATTTATATATATTTGTAAATAACTCTCTTTATGCGCTAATAATATCATATTAATTAATTGTAAGAATGCTTGGCATCATAGATTTTTACTTCCTGGACGCCATCAACTCCTCCTCCATCTCTATTTGGAAACCAGATGAAAGAAAGATAAAAATAGTGAAATTAGATAAAGAAGAAGAAGAAGAAGAAGAGAAAAAGCTTGAGGAAGTCAAAACAAAAGAAATCGATAATCCACCCCCTCCTCCTTCATCAATTTCAAATTTAAATCCAAAAACAGATATTGAGAGTGATAGTGAAGAATCAATGAATTTGTTAACAAGTGCATGGAATTATATTTACAAGATGAGAAAGAAAGGGAAGTTAAGAAAGAAATTAGAAAGTAGTTATTACTTATATAAAAGATTAAAGAAAGCTCAACATTAAAAGATCTCAATGAAAAAGCAAAGATGATGACAAAAGAAGAGAAAGAAAAATTATTAGAAATAGAAATAGAACATGAAAGAAGATAAAAAATACCAGATCCTCCCAAGATCAAAGAAATCACTGCGAGTTCTGTAATTTATGAAATGGTGATAAAAATGATGAAGATACTGAAAC